>JAEIFU010000229.1:0-181171 GCA_018904235.1 Lordiphosa stackelbergi | reverse complement strand
TTTTTCTTGTGCTGGGGAAGGGGAGCGGTAAAACGTCTTGCCAGACAATACTGCCTGCAGCAAGGAACAAGAAATGAAATTCTCCATAGTGTAAATCACTATTCGTCCATTTCCATGGCAGCCGATTTTAATCAAGAATCTAGCGGATCTAGGGACCGAGAAATTACATTTCAAATGCTTATCGAAAAAGGATTTTTAACGACATCTTATGGACATTGCATGGCACAGTAAAATTAGCACATTTCAGTTTCTTTTGAAGAGTCCTTTTCAATTAAAGGGGAAATTCAGAACTATGCATACGTTCTGACCCGTATATACTTAAAAACATTTGTAGTCGAACTTTTGGTTTAAAAGTCTTTTGAGTTTAATTTTTATTTTTAAAATACAAATTTTTTGATCATTTTTATTTCTAATTTTTACACTATAAGTTTTATTAAAAAACTTAAAAAATATAAATTAAAAGTATTTTTTTTTTTAAAAATTGCAAATAAAATCCAACACCGAAATTTACTTCAGGAATTATCAAGATCAAGAGATGTCCGAGGGCCTTAGCTTTCCGTTTAACTTCAGTGCATCTTTTGTTTAGATGGAGTTTTATTTCACAATTGTGGACTTAAAAATAATTTGTAATTCATTAAATACCATAAAATATATATTTTGATTTATATACTATTTCATTTTGGTAATTTTTCCCATTTGCATATTAATGCCCATTTCCATTCGCAGCCAGGTGGCGCTGCTGAGTGCCGTTGCTATGGCCATTGGCCTTGATTTTGGCCGATTCCATGGCACAATATTGGCCCATCATCTTGGATTTCTTCACAGGCAGTTCATTTGTGATGGTGGCAAAATCGAACTAAACGAAAAAATTGGATTAAAATCAATTTGCACATTTCTGAACAAGTATTCCTTCTCTTACCCTCTGCTCCAAGGACATATGCGAAATGGGTGCCAAACCAATGCAGCTACGCAAGACATTCTCTATGGCCGCACGCTGACGGAACAGGGAGTTGACCACCTGAGCGCCACGCGGCACCAGCGGAGCCTTCAACAAATAACTGAGCAAGGATAGAGCCGGTTTGAAGGGCGTCCAAGCAGCCGACACTCGTTCCGCGTTGCGCAAATGAATGCGTGCACTTAGCTCGCCCAAAATAACGAGATCCAGTATGAGGGGTGTGGCAAGCAACGAATCCTCGCAAGTATTATGGATGACCAAGGTATTATGCCCGCCCATCATTAATTCCGAGGTGTACTCGTCCATGGCACGTTTACTATCGCCCACATAGGGCATATACTTAATGACGACCAGATGATCGGGATGCTCATGTGGACCATAGAGCAAGCGATTGGAGGCCACCATGTCATCGACCACATTGCTTTTGGAGATCTGGGAAGGCAAGACAGAGAAGAATTAAAATAATCTTATTTTCTTAATTCAAAGTTGATGGACCCGTTTACAGTAGATAATGGATAAATAAAAATGAATCGGTTAAGACCAAAGTTAATTCTGTTAAAAAACAGATAAGAAACAGAGGCCTCTAAGCTAACATACTAGAACCGCGGTTTCGGTTCTACTCAGTGGTTCACTATTAATTTAGAAAATATTTTCAGAAGGCCCGTTTTTGTTTTTGAAATTCAGGATATTATAATTTCTCAAGTGAATAAGTAATTGAATTCCTAAAAAATATTTGAGAAGCTTTTAAATCCTTATATAAGTGCTCCATACAAAGGCCAAGTATCGTAAAGAATATTGAGAATAATCAAACAAATCAATTTGCAACTTTCTAGGAAGGAATGCCGTCTGACGACAGGTATATTAAGAAGCAGAGGTACGGAACTAGATGTTTTAAAATGGTTGACAAGTCATACTTAAGAGCTGCATTAATCCGGCATTGATAGGGATCAATTCGGTTTATGAATGAACTCTATTGTAATCTATCGGAGAAACTTAGATTAACCAAAATTCGGATAAACCTTAACTTGGGAAATCGATTGAAATTCTCACATTTATCATATCTGAAGGTAAGCACTTTACTTATTAAAACTAATAAGTCAGCTGAATCGAACCGCTGAATTAGCGGTTGCATCCCTGATACATATTTCCGATTTCTGCTATCAATTGATGAAAGTTTGTTTGGTTTACAAGTTTTGTATACATTTGTTTGTAATCTCACCTCCTTGGATCTAAATTGTCTTTGAGAAGATAGATTTTTGCCATCATTGTTGCCCAAATGATTGTAGCTGGCAATGGAAACTGGCTTAATGCCGGCGCCCACCAAGAAATCCACCAAAACGCTCTTGATTTTGGTCTGACCCGATTTAAAATCATCGCCTGCAATGAACACCTGCTTCTCCTCGGCCAGATCAATGAGACCGGGCACAAAGGTATTCTGGGGAGAGCCGTTGATGTAGGTGCACTATAAAACAAGAGGAAATTCATTATCATTTCATTGAATCCATTTAGAATGTGTCCAACTCACCCCTTCAGCAATACTGGCCATGGCAAAAATAGTGGAAGGTGAAACTTCCGCATTGTTGTTCTTCAATGAATGCCACAACTCCTGACTGGTCGAATTCAATCCCACCTGGACTTCACTGAAACGCTCTGTATTAGCCGTCCAAAGCACAATAACTGATTCCACGCCACTTTGCTGCTTGAAATCACGTATGTCACGACGTACTTGCTCATACTGCTCCATTCTGGTGCCTTTAATCAAGTTATTAGCTCTATCTGATTGATTGGCCGCTATGAAGTCGGGATCATAGATCGAGGGACGTGGCTTGAGGGTAGCCAAATGTTCATACAACTGATCCTGCACAGCTATATCCAGCACTTGGGAACGTCGCATGGCATCACCCAAATTCAAATTACTTATATCCCAGCCATCAACAACTATGTCGTTGGGCTCCACCATGGGCAGCAAGTCCTTCATGGGCACATATACATCAGTGCCCTGCTCATCGGATCCAATGAAAACTGTCGAGGCTTGAGTGATGGACCCAAACCAGTTCGCCTGCTGTACACCTGCACGTGTGCGCCACTTTAACTGCCTTCGATTCGCCTCCAGGGCGGCACTTAAGGTGGAACCATTGTTGCCACCCCAACCCACCAGCATGATTCCCAATTTAGGAACATGGCGAGACGTGCGTATCTTCAGGCAAGTCGTCTGGGGGTGCACCTGCAAACAAAATAACCAAAATAAAAGATTAGGTATACGCCGCTGATAAGTGAAGTGACCAGCAGAAGTGATTCCAAATGTTATCAAATTTCTCATAAAATCAGATTTAATGCTACTGAAGTACACAATTTGATTAATCTTGAATTGACATCGGGAGAGTAGTTAAAAGCTTGTGGGTTAAATGGGTTTATAATAATTAAGACTCTGTACTAGAGATGGTACTTCGCGACACAGGAAGACGCTATTTTAAAATTCTGGGAATTATTTTACTAATTAAGTTGTTATTACAAAATATTATTTTTTAAGATTAACTTGGGAATAGTTCGGGATATTCTCCCTCCTTCTTCGTACAAACCTAGAAGTACGAAACATCTTTCCGCATATCTATCTCAGAGAAGGTAAGAGCAAAAGTCTCGAAATGTATGGAACTTAGGCTCCTGGGATCTGCAGACAAATTAACTTTATTTCCAATTTTTGACTCGCCCCCTGCATAACCCTACTTAGTCATAGAGGTAGATTGTTCGAACTTTAGATATAAATATATAAAGTTACTGGCATTTTCCCAAGTGTGATCGAAATCGGTTGAATAGAAGTCATAAAATCAGGCTCTGAACAGAAACGATCTAAACCGAAAAACCGATCTGCGAACCGAACCAGCGGTTGATAAAAAACGCTGAGCCAAAGCTAAAACCGATTGATTTCATCGTCGATTTTGATGACGAAAAGACTTTTATCGATTTAGCAGTTCGGTTAGGTTACGCCGCTCGATCCTCGGAAACAATTTTCTACTGCCCTTTTAAAAGTGGTAGATAAGATATTGGTCAGTGTTCTAATCGGTTAAGGTATAGCCATGCACCTACTTAGCTAGGAAGTCCAATTCAAGCGTATGTATGATTTTTAAGCATTTCCGCTGTCTCAAATAATGCTAATAATAGCCTTTATATCAAGGCTGCAAACCTCTGAAATTGTGAAGATGGTTTGTTCCGGATCCTGGAACCCGTTGGAAAGTTGAACTTATTATTAGGTAAAAGACTAAGACAACTTTTTGTTGCAGAAGCGTCCAGCTTATGAACCTATTAAGAAACATTAATCAATACCTGGAATCTAGATTCGGGGGTCCCAACAACCCGAACCGAACCGATTTGATTTGCTATAAAAACCATCATATAAACCGAAACAGAGTTTTAAATAACACCCCAAAATCTAATTATATAACGCGAATAACGGTTCGATTTACTTTAACTTTACCAATTCCGATAGCGACGAGAGGAATCTAAAACAATTTAATCAATAGTTTGACTAATTTAATACGATGGCTGAGAAATCCGGCTTACAGATCTGACATTTTCAACTTTTTTTGTGAAATTTGTACTTTGGCCATCACTGGTTTAACTATTTCACCTATGCTATTTTTCTTAAATTTTATTATATAAGCCCATTTAATTCTCCGTTGAACGGATGTTGTCCCAATGAATTTGGATACCGTTTGTCGCGTTTTTCTGAGTACACATCGACAATCTAGTACTTATTTTAGTATGTCAACATATTTATGTTTGCTTTTACATTAGGGCCCTAAAAGTAAACTCAGTTTTGATTGGTCGTCAAAAATCTTTTTAAATACTTAAAATTCAAATATATATAAACTTTCATGTTTCACGATTTCTGGGCCGAGATTAACGCTCTCCAGTAATGTTACCTATTGAGCCAAAATAAGCTGTTTTGTACAAACAGCAAAAACCACCCTTATGAGCGTGTCAAAGTCGCACACATTGCGCTTAATGCTTTGTCTGCTTATGCGGGCCGACGTCGACACGCTTAGACTCAGTTGTTTTAACTCTCTTCAAAGCGAGCTAATTACACTTGTTGCGACGTCAGCTTGTGTAGGTCCTCGTCTCAAAAGGAGGCAATTTATAATGCGCTGAGTCCACGGAGTATAGCGCATTAATTTTTAGACAGAATAACGGGTCGATGCCCAAGTGAGCTATGCATTACTGCTTTGGTGCAAGATGATGTCACTTTCTTCTCATTTTAACTTGGCGTGGTGCTCTTTGGTTCTTCTTTGGTATTTAATGGTTCGTCCATCCTGCTATAGTGGTTTTTATATTCTTCATCATTGGTCATCCATGGTATTTTATCGCGGTTCTGTATTATCGAACATGGTTATGCAGTTATCCTTGGGCCTTATTTGTGGGCTTGAAAAGTCATTTCTAAGATATTAAACGGTTTTATTTTCATATAGAACCCACAGCTAAATTCTCTGCATTTGACCAGATATTCCCACGACTGGGCCGCACGGCCGGGACACATTTCGCTGTTCACGCCAATGGCCAAGGCTTGCGCCATGAGAGCAATCAGCTTCTCAAAAGCCTTAACCGTGCCTGCCTTTGCACGGTTCTTGCTGAGCGCTGCTTCTTTTTATAAGCGAATTTCAGTTCATTAACAAGCCACTTATATTCTTACTATATCTCACTTTATCTTTATGCTAGATAACAGTATTTGTCGACCGTTAATATTTGCCCAAAAATTGTGAAAAATGTAAGTATACATATGTTTGCTTTTTATGTATTTAAAAAGATTATTTGAATCTGGCGCCAATCGAAACTGAGTTTACTTTTAGGAGCCCTAATGTAAAACAAAAATAAATAGTTGACATACTAAAAATAAATACAGATTGTCGATGTGTAATCAGAAAAACGCGCATAACTTCGACAAACGGTATCCAAATTCATTGGGACAACAACCGTTCAACGGAGAACTAAATGGGCTTTTATAATAAAATTTAAGAAAAAATAGCATAGAGTAAAATAGTTAAACCAGTGATGGCCAAAGTACAAATTTCACAAAAAAAGTTGAAAATGTCAGATCTGTAAGCCGCATTTCTCAGCCATCGCATTAAATTAGTCAAACTATTGATTAAATTGTTTTTGATTCCTCTCGTCGCTATCGGAATTGGTAAAGTTATGAACAATCGGACCGTTCATTCGCGAGTTATATCTATTGATCTGAGGTAAAATAGCAAAAAGCGGTTTTTGGGCCATAACTTCAGATTTTGGGGTGTTAGGAAAAAACCAATTATGAGGAAATGCTATACTTGACCTGTTCTACAGCGTGTGCTAGGTCATTTCGAAAGTATATTTTCGCTGTAACACTGTGTAATTAAAGAAAAATAAAACTATTTAAATTACCAAAATGAAAAATATCAGAGTTCCAAAACTAGGAATATAAAAATTTCGAAAACTAACAAAAAAAAAAAAAAAAAAACAAATCTAGGAATCTTAATCTCACCAATTGTATAAGTACTACAACTAAGAAACTGGAAAGCTTCGTGAATTCTATCAACGGTAAATTACATTTTTCAAAAATATATTCATTCAGATCTGGTGTCTTTAAGGTGTAAGCTGTTTTCAAAAATATAAAAATTGAAAAATATCCAAGCAATAAACGAGTTCACGACAAAGTCTATTTTAACGGCTCGAGCCGATTTTTGATTAAATATTTGTTATTTTTACTGTTTCTAATTTTTGAGTTCCTAATTTTTAGGTTACTAGATTTTAGGTTTCTAGTTTTGGATCTCCCATTTTTTTCTTTTCCTTGTTTTAGATAACCGTTTTTTATTTTCCTTAGACTTCGCTTCCTTAATAATAATTCCTAATTTTAGTTTCCCTTTTTTTAAGTTTTGTAAGTAATATTTGGCCTAGTTCACACAGTGAAACGTATAAATTCCAGATTGGTTGGCATCCCAGCACAAAATTTATCAATCAGAGAACTAAACTAAGAAATACTACCCTATTTGATGAAACAAAATCGGAGAGAGAGCAAAAATTCGATTTTTAAGAAGTTGTTAAAAAAAACTGTTGTCTGCTTATCTGTGTTCATAATAGCCAACCCCTAACATACATAATTTAACGTCTGGATCGCCTGATTTTTGTTTAATTGAGCGAACCGGCTTTATTTTTTATCAAAACATCTGCACATGGCAACGCAACGTGTTCTTTCTTCTACAAAACCCCACCAAAAAAAAATCACATTAATAATTTATCAGGGTTTTATGTTCAAAGTCTATTCATGATTTGTTATTCTTTATGCCGGCCGGCTAATTAACATAAGCTTGTGAAATTTTGTACGATATCTCTCCCATGTTCGATATAAAGATAATGTCGTCAAATTAGAGAAATAAAACTACTGCTCGAAAAATTAATTTTATTTAAATTAAAAATCCATAAACATAAACGGTCGTGTGTACGCTGGGCCAGTTAAGAGCTTGAGACAGGCTTTGCTCTCTTGCCATACACTCTCTTAAGTTGATTTATCAACTGACATTGACCTTGACTTTCTCTGGTCACAGCAGGTGTGTGGGTGTCAAGTAGACATAAACTAGGGAGTTGAAATTGGAAACTGTAAACGGAAACACGACGCCTGCGCCAAACCCACATCAGGCCATCCGACACCCGCACAAACACACACACTTATCAGCGCACGTTTGCTTTATCAGCTGCTTTTTCGGGAAAATGTGCGACTAATCAATAATATGATTTCCTAATGTGTTTATCAGTCTGGTTTATCATTATTTGGAAAATTAACCCGTGGAATTTGATATTGATTATCATTTATGAGCCCTGTTCTGGATGTGTGTCCAGCTGCTAATTAGGGAAAATTTTCGCTTTCAGCTAATTATATATTTACATATGTGCATGTTGGTAGGTATAGGAATATATATTTGTATTTGTGTGTGTGTGTGTCTGCGAACAGCTTAAGAACATTCGAGAATTGTGGCAAGTTCAGTGTGAAGGTCAGCGAAGAACATTTAATAAAATTGTAAATCATACAATGGGTGCAGAAATTTAGAAAAAGTATGGACAAGCTGTTAGTTTGCTCTAGAGATTGCACTTCGAACTAAACTTGGACTACTTTATTTGTGAAGTGACAAAAATAAGACCGGCTACTAGATCATATGGAAGAATAACCGTACGCATTAAATCTACTTGACTTTGAGCAGGCGGTTTCAAATCGCTGAACTTTCGTCAACAAAGTAAAACAGCTTTAATTAACCTCTGAAGATTTGTGGGACACAACCGAAAATGCTAGAACTAGTTGGTCGATTTATCAAGTAATTAACCATAACCTAGGGGCCCCAGTTTACTGAAACTCAAACTTCTCGATGAGCTTAAACTTTCTGACCGTGAATTTGGAGCTTTGGATTAAAGAACTGACTGAACCGCGATTTCAAGCCTGCTATCGTTTACAAACTGGAATATAATACTCCTAATTGGAGTTAAAAAGTTTATGAACTTTATTCAAAAATTGTTTTGAAAAGCCAAATAAGAATATCGGTTGAATCATTGTGTAATTAAACTCAATCTGCGGGCAGAATTTTTCCTAAAAGTTTGCCTTTAAAGAAATTGCCGAAATTTGGTCAAAGACGGATGACGATCTATATATCTCGACCAATCAGTCGGCTAATGGGTCTGGCTCAATTTGGTAAAAATCTGATGTCTATATCGTTTCATTGCTGCCTTAAGACCGATTGGTCGAAACTGAGTTTTCAACAGAAAAACTTTTTGATTTAAATGTAAGCATTCTTAAACTCAGCCATTATTAAATGTTTTGGAACAGTTCTGTCAAAATTCGATTAAAATCGGATAACATTTCGTGAAGCTAGTAAGTAAGTAAATAAGTAAGTAAGTATTCAATCTCCAGAACCAATTTTAGTCACAATTGTTATCTATGGTGAAATGTTGTTGGTGTAAGCAAGTTAGGAAATATTTGAGCTCTCCCTTCAACACACACCACCGGCTTATTTAAAAGGTATAATTATTTTTTAAAAAGACATTTCAAAACGGCACTTATAAGGGTATAAAAGGGTTTGGTTGGGATTAAATTTTGGGCCGAACTGTTTTCATTTCTCAATATTTCTTTTTTAAGCCAGACTAAAAGCAGCTGATCTGATACGTGTATGAAATAAAAAGAATAATTGTCTTTGCGGCTTTAGGTAGGAATCACATTTTTAAAAGAATATTGGATCAGTCTATATCCACTTTGGTTCGGCTCAGAGCCAAAGACTAAACAAATTTGGACTAATTTGTGGATTTGCTTCATCCGAAGATGCAACATGTCTGAAACTGGTCTGAAACCGAACACTGCAGTAACGGTTCGTGTTTTTAGGGACTAACTCAGTATGGAAAAAGATTCGGTACGAAAAAAATGAAATGAGTCCTCTTCAACCAAAATATGGCCGATTAGGTTTCCATTTTCAACGATTTGCTGAAATTCATAAAAAAGAAATTCATAAGTTCTGAACCAAGGTTCGAACCAAAACCTTAGGTTCGATAGGTGAAGGAGCCGATTTTAAAACCGAATCGTACTTCCAGAACCTTCAGAATTTCAGGGGCTTGCGGCCTTACTTGAAATCTAACAATATAAAACTGATTCTAAGCGTAATAGCGTACGTAATAACGTTCACTTTGATTGACCTAGGGCAATATTTGTGAAAGATATAGACAGATAAGGGGGTCCCAAATTGTATACTCTTTACCAAAATTACACAGAGTACATTTTTATATAAGTAAAGAAACATCTCAGAACCTATAAAGTATATATCAGCATCAAAAGCCAAGTCGATATAGCCATGTCCGTCTGTCTGTCTGTGTTGATGGAACCACCAAAAAATGTTTAGCAACGCTCTTTGAATTTGTCTCTATTATAGAGGCGGCCATCCACAGCTCATATGAGCCGAAGACAGTCGTGTTTTTATGCAAACGCGAGCCGAAGTTATGATTGTGTGAATCGGTGAACACTGCATCGCAAGTAAAACGCCTGTTGTCTGGAAAAAGCTCTCTTGTTCACCAACACAAGTGCACTTTTTTGTCCTCTCTATTTGTCCGCCTCCATTTGTCCGCCTCTGCTCTATTGCTTCTTCGAAGCAAAGCAGACCAAGACCAAGTTATACATATCCATGTACTACTAGTGTGTGCGCTGTGAGCGTACGACTGCCACTCGAAGACTTAATCAAAATGGTGCGTAGGGATCAGCAGAGGCAGAATCAACCACTTAGACAGATGAGCTCACAGGACACTCAGTCACAAATATACCAATACGACAACCAGTGTGTATTTGATTTGACTTTAAATTTTTTGATCTGTCACACTGCATACGCTTTTAAAGCGAGTTTACTTGTAGTTCGCACCTTCTACACATATTTATCGACCCGCCAAAGGTTTGGTAAAGATCGAATGAAGGATAATCCAGCATGCTACTGCTGCAGACACACAGGTACAGAGTATATTTAAGTCGGGCTTGACCGATTTTCTCACTTTGCTGATATTTAAAACATTTCAAACGATTTCATTAACCTAGGCGAAAATTATTGGCTCTCTTAGATACCTACATACCGATGGAATTTGGTTACGGATTTAACAGCCTTATTCCAACCCTTGAGCTTTTTGAAGCTTGGCGAACTGACAAAACAACTAAAAACATAAATTTATTTTCTCACCTGCAATTGCCCATTGGCTAAGCGTTTCACATGGGAGGTATGATAGTCATACTCCGTTTCAATGAATTCATCATTCACCTGCACCTTGGGTGACATGATTTCCAAAGTTGAGTTCTTGGTGGGATTCATTTTATTCAAAAAAATGGATGGTTTGTTGTTCGATTTGCTTTTTACACTCCGTGTTTTCTTTTTTATTTATTCACACCCACACTTTTTGTTTATCAATTAGCGCACGATTTGTTTTGTTACAGGCCTGTTGTCCCTTCTTGCTGCTTCAGTTGAGATCTCAGCTTGATATAAGTCTGTTCAATGCAAAAGTTCGCCGTCTAATGAGCTACGAATGAGTTGAGGGCTGCTTTTATGCCGGTAGCTAGAAAATTTCTCCGGGTTTTAATGACTTGCTTGTACGCTCTCTACCTACGCTGTCTCTCTCTAACTATCTCTCTGTGTTTGTATATATATATATACACATATGTAAAGAGAAATGATGGAAGACGAGACCGGCAATTTGCCGGTTCTACGGCAAAAGAGAACATGGGTTTTGTGTTTGTAAATTAATTAATTCATTTTCTTGTACTGTTGAATATTGAATTGAAGGAAATTGAATTTATTTGAATAAAAAATAAATATAAAATTTAAATGACCTAGAGCCTGCCTAAAAAGTTCTACGATTTTCAATCAAAAAGGTCACTAAAACAATAACTTTGTGATATAAATATAAAGTTAGCAAAAATGTTAAGAATATTTAAGAGCTAATTTCATACAGAATTTACCTATAAAATAAAGAAATTTTCTTTGAGAACAATTTTTATGAAATTTAAATAAAATAAAAAATAAAAGCCAAGCTCGTGGATTTCAATTGCAAATTTTCATTTATCTATCAGGCCTGTTTTCGTATTCGAGTTCGACTTTTGACTTCAAATTTCCATTTATCTTCATTAACTTAAATAGTTTCTTGGAAATCAAAACTCTTATCAATTCCGATCCTAAACGATTTAACCGAAAGTCCATATTTCATCAATGGACCAAAGCTGCATTTTCTAAAGCATTTTGAAATTGAAAATTATCGGATTCATATAGCTTTTTGGTTTTTGCACCGATTTTAATGTTCTAAAACAATTTAAAAAGAAAAACCAAAAACATCGATGGCCGCAAACAACGATATTTTCATCGATGTTTTGCTCTGAAAATATTAAAAACATCGATGGCCGCAGACAACGATTGTTAACCAGCTCTAACCTCAAGCTTAAAAGCCCTTAGAAATCGGACATGAAATTGCTCTTTGATTTGGCCATTTGCTGAAGCAACAGGTGGGTTTCTCTTAACTGACTACGGAGTACCTGGTATACTGAGTATGGAGTACTGAGTATTCAGTATTGACTAGTAGTAAATGGTACTACTGAGTGACGAGTTCTGAGTATTTAGTTTTAAGTTTGAAGTATCGAGTTTTGAGTATTGTGTTTGGAGTATCGAGTACTGAGTATCCAGTATTGACTACTGAGTGTCGAGTTCTAAGTATCGAGTTCTGAGTATCGAGTTCTGAGTATCGAGTACTGAGTATCGGGTACAATTTGTTTTCCGACTTTAAGTGAGTGGTTTTAATAATACGGGAACATTTCGCAATCATTTCATATGCAAATCCGTCCGATGAGTCCAAAAAAACAAGTCCAAAATAGTTTGAATGTTGCAATTTTTGGTGATTAAGGTTTTAAATTAAGTGCTGTAGACGAATATAAATGCAACAATGATCCAAATAAATTCTATTACGCTGTTGGGCGGAATATATTTAGGAATCCGTGTTTGTTTTCAACAGCATTGGACAACACGATTCCGGCCAACTGACTGATGTGAAATCAAAAAGAAAATAAGAATTTGAATTTGAATTTTTATTGCACGTTCTGTTGCATAAAAAAACGACATGACCTTTTTACAATATCCTATTTTAGCTTGTATCCCCACTATTCCACAAGTCGTTTTTGAGATATCATGTTGACCAGTTATAAAAGGTGGTTTGGAGAAAAACGCGTTTTAAATATGCGTGTTTATATGAACACAGTATATTTTTTTTGCTTTCTTTAAAACTAGTTTTACACATACGGCACCTACATTTCTACATTAAGTAACTAGCGATGAAATTTAGAAAAAAAATGTTTCGATTTTTTGAAACCATCGTGACGGGTCAACCCTCTTAATGGGCTAATTAAACTGAGCACATCTAACATCTGACATCCAACATCCTGAGTTTAAATGCTTAATAACCATTTTCTATGCCAACATTTGTAAGCTTTTGTTTTGTAAAAATGTTAAGTGGGTCGATATCTAACAGGAACAAGCTACAAAGATGGCAAATTCCGCCATGATGAATATTTATGACTGAGGATGTTGGATGTTAGATGTGCTCAGTATAATTAGCCTACATATAAGAGATTCTAGTAACCAAAGATGTGACTGACAGAGCCGAACGTTTTCTTTAATCCCAATAACATCTATATTATTCAATCGATTTCAATGAAAAATGGGACATTGTATGTTTCATAGATAAGAGTTTGATGACTAACAAAAAAATTAATTTTATACAATTTTTTTCGTAGTTTTTCTAATTTTTTCTTAAAAACCAGAAGAAAATTTGCCAATATAAGAATTATTAGCTCCAAAGTTAACCATTGGACTTTAAAGCGGTGTATGAATGATTGATGGGGCATCTAATTACCTTTTAAAGGAATGGTGAAATTTGTTAAACAACAATCCAAAACTAAAGATATACACATTTTTATAATGTTTCTTTTGTTCCCAAACAAACAAAATAGTTTTTTCGAGATTTCTCGATAACGGACACACAAAAAACAATTTTTGGACTCAACGGACTGTTTTACAAATGAAATGAATGCCAAATGGTCACAATCAAAAACTAGTGTAATTCGGTTCGGAAGTACGAAACCGTCGTAAACTTATCGAATTGATTGAGAGAAATGGACCACATTTATTATTGTTATTATTGATATGTCTATTTCCAAAAATTTCTGGTCCTTCCATTATGTACCTGAAGCACCGATCTAATACTATACAATTACACTAGGCAACAACGATCAGCTTATAGAAGGGCAGTTATTCTAATTAATTTTCGTGTACTGATCACGATTCTGCTATGGGAAATGGTGCATCACGTCTGGATTTTTGTTAATTTTAGCTTAAAGTTGGTTACAATGCCTAGTTTTACTCTCTTAGGATGCTGTTTGTGAAAACCCCTAACATTTGACTTGACTCTATTTGATACTATCGTATAGTACCATTTATTAGCTTTAAATAAATGGTGCCAAAAAATTTTACGATTTTTTTAACAGAAGATCTACCATTTCAAATTCAAATTTTCGAAATGACAACCATTTGTACCGCCCATAAGTATGCAATGGGTATTTTTGAAAATTTTCATTACTCATAACTCATGTACGTATTAAAGAAAGTCAAAACAAAAGTGTAAGTTTCCAACAAAACACTCTTAAAAAGTGTCAAAATATGCATTTTATGCAACTTTAAGCTCAAGTTACCGAATATCTAGACGTGCTGGATACGTGCTCGAGATTTTTAATTACTTGAGCTTAAAATGCAAGAAATTCCATTTTTTTTTTTGCTTTTAGACGCGTTTTGTGTTTTGTTTGTACTTTCTTTTATATTTTCGTAAATTTTTATTTCTTAACTTTAAAAAAAATATTTCAAAGAAATTTACGATACAAAGAATACTTTTTTGAATACATGGTCTGGATAATAAAAAATAACAAAATTGTCTACTGCCCAAAGGTATGACTTGCAAAAACTGCACAGCAGGCTAGTAATTTGAATGGAAATTTAATGCAAATTTTTTTCATACTTTGGGGCAGTAACAATATATTGGGTTTTTGTTAACTCGTTTATAATTACGAAAAATGGTATATCTTCATTGAAAATAATCGTAGAATTAATTGGTAAAATTATTTCAAATATCAAACAGAGTCAATATATAAGTTTAGGATCCCCACAAAACGCGTCAAAAAAGAGTCAAAAAAGGCATTTTTTCAACTTTAAGGCCTATACTCAGATGAGATAAATTTTTAGTTTGGTACGATATTCTCAAATTACTTAAAATCTGGACCTGATGAACCAATTCTGAAAACAGATTCATGTAAAGCACATGAAAATCATCTAGAATAACCACCAACCTTTCACATACTGGAAAAGTATAATTTCGTTGCCTTGTCTTATCTTAAAAAGTGACTAAAATTATTTTTTGAAGCGAAGAGCCCTTCTTTGGTGCGGTTTGAACTTCGAATGATCATACAACTAAGAGGTAACTTTCATGGTCCAGCTCGAGGAATCCAGAACACAATATGTATTTGTACCAGGGCTGCTAACCGGTTCGGAGTCGAACCGCTCCGGAGTCGGAGACTCCGGAATTTTGGGAAGTCCGAACCGAACCCGAACCGGAGCAGGTTAATTTTTATCCGCTGAATCTGAACCGGCGCAAAAAAATGATCAAAAATGGGTTCGTTTCAAAATTATAAAATTTTTTCTATACGCTTTGTATAATTGTTAACTTTGCCTTTTCCAATATATCTGAATGCACACTAAGAAAAAAGTGTGGCATGAATTTAAATGAAACAAACAAATTAATAAACAAACAAACAAATTTAAAGAACTCGCCTTTTTTCAATTTATCCTGATATTAAGAAAAATTGTCTAATAAACTGAGTTTTATAGCACTTTGAAATATATGACATAAAAAAGTTTTCTAAAAATAAGAATTTGAGAGATTTGTCTGATAGCACAGGATTTTTGGTCGCTGAATTGAAATTAAATGTCCGTTTGCACCCAGCACGTCAGGGTTTCTATATATTTGCATAAACGTGTGTTACGAGAGGTTTGTTTACATTTGTGAATCGTGTAACTACATTAGGTAACCTTTTCTAACGAAATTTGTTTTCATTTTAGCTGAATTGAATGACGTTCCAGAAAACCCAAACACAAAGTTTTTATTTTGCTCATAAGATGCAAATTATTAGATTTTAATATGGAATGTGGATAGTTTTTTACAAAATCCATTTTTCCCAAGTTTTTTGATTTCAGTTTAGCGGCCAAACAAACATATGGAAAGTTTGCTCTTCTCTGTTGCAAAAGCTTGTAAACTTTTCTAGTCACTTTTTTAAAATTTGTTTAAAATTTTCCCTTTGGTTTTAAAGTAAAATATCCCTTAAAGTAACTATTACTGAGCTCAAATATTTTATTCCGAATATCAAGACTCTGAACTTCCAAACATGCACGAAATGTTAAAGGTTTTTCCAATTAACATAAATTTTTTGAGTCAGCGAAAACAAAACAAGCCTGAACCCCGGTTCGAACCTTAACCTAGGTTCATCGAGCTTCTGAACCCGCTCCGTGAACCCGAACCAAAAAAGTTTCAAGGATTCGAACCCCGGAGTGAACCCCTCCTGATTTTTAGGAGGTTTGCAGCCTTGATTTGTACAATGTCCGATTGGGTTGAACAAAGAAGTTGTATAAAATTTGGTTTACGAAATAGAGTGCTGCGGAAATGTTTAGAATACAGTAGATGAATTCTTACTGTTAATGCTGATGCTTTATTTAAAAAGACATTTATATTAGAGGCCAAGAAAGTCATATCTCTATAGAACAATGGCCGTGCTCACCAGCACAAATCGATGACGAAAAAAATGTTAATGCAGCTTGTCAAGACTTGCGTAAGTTCACCCTAACACCAGTATAGCCAAAATTCTTATCCATCTTTCCTCTTTGGGAGCTAAATAATATAAATCCACATCTTTAATCACATCGAAAATGAACCATCTAAACACTTTTACAGTGCCCGCACCCACGATACAGACACTTAATTTTTGATTGCGTATCTTAAGTTGTTTTTTAGCCAATTTGCATTCATAATGCATATTCTAAACTACCCAATCTTGGCATAGACCTGTTCATACTTGAAAAATACAGAGACAATTGCAGCAAGAAAGAACCTAGTTTTCTGACTTCTCTTTCTTAACCCCTTCCTCCCCCACCACCGTTCAATCAATATCAATGAGTAGGGATAAAGCATGCTCTTAGTTCGTGGAAAAATTTTTGCAAAACAAATTTATTTATTTTATTATTTTTCGCCGGTTGGCGTTGAATGAGCAATTCCAATTTCAAGGTGAGCCCTCCAGTTTCCCCATGGACAAGGCAGAATGTCTGGTCGAATTTTCTAGATACAAATGGAAAGACCTAGCAACAACTTTCCATTATTGTGGTCAATTGAATGCAAGCTGCGCTCAAATTTCAACCACAATTGTTCAATCTATAATGTCAGCGAGATCAAGTTGTTGAGAAGTGTACTTTAATGTTGGAATTAGGAAATTTCTGTTAGAGTAAGTAAAGTAATGGCAATTCTAACCTTGAACCTTACTTATCTTCAAAATGTCTAGCACATGCTGCTGTGGGCGATTCGTTTCCCTTGCACGTTATTTACTGCACATGATAATTAACCATCTATCAGCTCTATGTTTCCGGTAGCGAAATGTTAATCCCATTGAATAATTGTTATTAAAAAGCATTTGTTTAAAATGTAATATCTGTAAGTATATATATTATTTTTCACATATACAAAAGCGGTCTTGTGACTTGCAAAATTGTACTTAAAGCATTTAACTTAGATTAAAAAATTCACAGTGCTCTTAAAATCATAATTCTATGCTTAAGCCTTAAAAGTTATGTACAATAGTGAGTAAAACTGGGTAAAGTATAATTAAATAATTATAATCACAATCAAAAACACAACAACTTGTTTGAATAAAGCAAAAGGAAACCAAACTAAATGTGCATTAAAAACATAATACTGGACTTGGGTTAGAGGATGCTTGATATGTGTAGAAATATAACAAATAATAAGAAAAGTATCAATAATTTTGATATGTATATGGAATAAGCAATTTAATGGCAAACAATTCCCTGAGTTGAACGTATTCAATTAATTTATTATCTTATTTAGAAAATCCGATATATCCAACCAACATTTCATTTCATTAATCAAGAGATTACAGAAAATGGTTAGTTCTCACTTAATTTGATAGAGTGTAAAAGTTTTTTGGGACAAATATTTCGTCTTCTAATAATAAAGTAAAGGACTAAACTTCAAAAATTTGTTTTCACTGAAATTTAAAAAAATAATTTCATAGTTTTGGTTTTAATACAATAAATCAACAAATTTAATGGAATGTTTGAATAATATTTAAACAATCGATCTATGTAATGTGACTACTTGGAGGAGCTTGGAATAAAAATTGATCACTTCATAATTTCATAAATCAACTGTTTGATAAAATATGTTTCTACATAAATTTAAAAAAAAATCGATTATAAACAGAAAATTTCTATAAACAGAAATTTTAATTCAAAGTCGATTTACCAATATAATTCTGAAAATTTTGAATAATGAAGTTGTCTTCCTCTAAATATTTTGTTTGAGGAATTTAAGATTCTCGATAAACTTGGACTGATGAAATGAAAAGGGGTTCATATCGAACAAGCTCTTCAATCAATCAATATAAATGGTTGGAATATCGATCGGGTTATATTATAAGACTAAGCAATATCAATAGAAAACGATAACGCAAAGATTAGTGGAATATGAGTGTATCGAAGAAACTTCGATATACTTTTAAAAATAATACTTTTTAGAGAAAAAAAGGAAATATCGTTACTTCAAATTGGCTTAAAAAATCGATATATTCCTCAGCTTGTGTATAGAAATATGGTTGGATCAAGTTTATATAATTTTAATCAAACTAAAATTCCTTTCAAAAAATGTTGGTTAAGATCTAAGAATATCTTTCAAAAACAATCATTTATCGTTAGTTCGAAATGAACTTTGGTGGAAATTAAATTTTTGGTTAGAAGATTGATATTTCGAAATAGTTGAATCATTTGATTTGAATAATTGAAAAATCTATGGATCAAACTAAATTGTTTCGAAAAGAATACGTTTTCAAGGGAAGGTTTCCAAAAAAATAATTGGCTAAATCGCTACACACTAATCAAACAATCCTCTTTTAGTTATCCAGAAACTCCCATTCACTGGATGTATTAGAATCACTTGTGGCTGGTGTTTGTGTTTCCTTTCTCAGCGGATCACCGGCTCGACGAAAATCGGGCAAAAAACTAGTATACTCCTCCTGCTCCTCCTCCTCCGCCTCTTCGTTGCCAAC
Source organism: Lordiphosa stackelbergi (assembly GCA_018904235.1). NCBI lineage: Eukaryota > Metazoa > Arthropoda > Insecta > Diptera > Drosophilidae > Lordiphosa > Lordiphosa stackelbergi. The sequence goes on along the minus strand of JAEIFU010000229.1, from coordinate 162,272 downwards.
CTTTGTTTTAACCACTGGCTGGGCTTTCACAAATTTCAAAGGCGTCACCTTTAACTTGGATGTGCTGGCGCCATAGATACCATCCACCGGCTGACCCGATCTATAATCTCCTGCTTCTAAAGTGGGATAGCAATTGATAAGAGTTTCTCTTAGCAGAGGCCTCTGGACAGCAGTCAATTCCTCTGTGGTTAGCGGTGCCAGATGCACTTCGGGTAACTCCATTTCAGCGGCCAACGATTTGGCTTTTTCGGCTACGGTTTTTTGCAATGTTGTGGGACTTAAGGCATCCGGCAGATGTTGCAGGAAGGCACTCTTCAAATCCAAAGGCGAGGCTAGGCCATTGTTCTCCATTTGACAGTAGCTCGCTTCCAGACGAGTGGCTGCACTGGTTAGAGGTAATTTAAGTTCATGCGACTCCTGACCAATTTCCACTATGCCACCTTCTTGCCGGGGTACTGAACTTTTGCGCTTCTTATGGACTATGGCCTGCTCAAAATCCATTTCGCCTATGCGACGAAAGATTTCCAAACGACGATTCTGCTGGACCAAAGGTGACTCCACTGCCAATTCAATTGGCACATTCAAGTCCAATTTTTCAACGGGAGGCAGCTCAAAACACTCTTCGGCCTCTGCCTGCAGTTCCACTGGAGATTCGATATTTGAGTAATGGGAGGATCCTAGAAAAGGCACTGGTGGCGGCATAAGAGGATTGAAGATGACTTTGGCTGTTTTGTTGGGCCGCTCTGGCAGCGGGGCCAAACGTAGCAGGGAACGTTCACCTTCGAGGACAAAAATCTCATTGCCACACACACAAAAGTCCAATATTTTACGAAGGCCTCGGGCCACTGCCTCCACTTTCAGTTGTTCGAGATTTAGTATATATAATGAGGCGTCATCATGGGTGACCAGTAGAGAATCTTGGTTATCGTACAGATACAGCTCACGGAAATTGGTGGTGGCCACATAGGATGTGCCTGCGGCTGTTGCTTCTGGCGAAGGTCGCTGCTTGGGATTTAAGATGGGTATTTCCCAAGTAGGACTCTTTAACACGGCGTCCTTGAAGAGTATGGTCTTGGACACTTGACCACGGATATCGGATAGCCAAAAGCGTAGTCCCGGCCGGCCACAGATTACCTGCTGACTTTGTTTAAGAAATATGCCGCCACAGTCAATCAGTTGTTTACGGTCCTTCTTTCCCACTTGAGTAATGAGCCATTGCCCGCTCTGACCATCTTTTTGGCATATTATACAACGATAGAGAGTAGAGACCAGCAGTTGGCTTTTCCGGGCACTTAGTTGGACTATTTCGTAAGCCTCGCTCAGAATCTCCAGAGATTTGCTAAGATGCTGCAGAAGTAAAAGGATTAGAACTTGTTTGAAACCTGAATGGAGCATATAAACTCTACACACCGCTTGGTAATCGAATTCCGTCAAGACCACCACACCCTGCCGATCTCCGGAATACAGTTTCATGCCATTCTTGGACCATTCACAGCAACTGACCACACATCGATGCAAGTCCCGTATTGTATACCTCTCGATGGGCTTACTTCGCGTGCATGGAGCCACTAAATCCAAATCTGGTGGAAGTTGCTTTTGTATTTGGAATACGCTTACTTGTCCATTGGCACTGCCGGCGGCCACCATATATTCCACGGAATTGACTATCTTCACGCAGGTGATGCGTGTGGCCACCTGAAATAGGGGAAAGGGGAGATCCGTTAATGATTAACCACCACGCACACTATGACTCATCTCCTTCCACCTCAGCTTTTAGTTTTTGCATTTCGCCTGTCTCGCGATGATACCAGAAAACAATTCCCTCATCCGAACCCAAAGCCAAATATTCCGGGGTGGCATCTACGCAGGTGATGTTCAGATTCGATGGAAAAAATCCACGTTGCTGGCGTGCTGGGATGAGTTCGATTATTTCCGTTAAAGGAGCCCATTCTCGCAAACAATTGTAATTGGAAGACCCCAAAGTCTCCAGCCGCCGTTCCTTGCTCATTTCAGCAACAAACAAACAACAAATACAAATACACACAAACAAAATACTGGGCTGCCATAGCTTGACAGCGCTATGAGTGGCAACGCTGCGACTACTAGAAACACCACTCACGACAGCAATATTTATACCCTTGGAGAGGGTATATTGAAATTGTCCGGATGTTTGTAACGCACAGAAGGAAGCATCTCCGACCACAAAAAGTATATATATTCTTGATCAGCGTGACGAGCTGAGTTGATATAGCCATGTCCGTCTGTCCGTCCGTCCGTCTGTTTCTATGCTATCTCCTCCGTCAGTTTTAAAGCTATCGTAACCAAACTTTGCACGAAGTCTTTTGGTACAAATACGCTGCACATTTGTCGGAACTGGCCTGATCGGATGACTATAGCATATAGCTGCCATAGGAACGATCGGTTGAAAAGTAGTTCTAGTGAGAAAAACTTTTTTGTTTTCCATGCTATCGCTACCAAACCTCGTAATTATAAGTTTTTTATGCTTTCACATAGTTTCAGCAAGTTTTATGCAAATCGGGCAACTATATAGTATAGCTGCCATACAAAAGATAGATCTGAAAAAAAGTTTTAGTATGAAAAACTTTTTTGTTTTCACTGCTATCGCTCCCAAACTCGTTACTGATCAATATGATATGCTAACACATAATTCTGTCAAGTCTGATCCAAATCGGATGACTATAGCATATAGCTGCCATAGGAATGATCGGTCGAAAAAATTGTTTTAGTGAGAAAAACTTTTTTGTTTTCAATGGTAGCGTGTTTGTACGCTTCAGTTATAAATATTATCTGTCTCAACACAATTTTAGAGGATTTGATCAAAATCGGATGAATATATCGTATAGCTGCCATATAAAAACTGGCAGAAATATATCATGCTCCAAGGGTATATAAACTTCGGTCGAGCCGAAGTTAGCTTCCCTCTATTTTTTTATAATAATTCAAAAACTAAGTTGGACCAAAAGGCTAGTGATTTATTGAATTTCGAAATATTGAAATAATCCAATTTCGATCCATATCGCTCATCGCATGTATATTTCGTGTCACGCTGCCCCAATAGAGTTGTCACCGCTGGGAGCAGCGCTGCCACCTTACAAGCAGGCCACCATCTGGCAAGGACAATATTTTCCACAAAAAAATTTAGTTTCATTAAAAATTAACAAACTTACGCATGCAGAATTGTCTCAGGAATATTATATCCAGAGTATAATAACGTCATCGTTAGCTCAACTTGGATATCGGTGACCGTTGGCCGGAGAAGACTTGCTTTGAAGATAACAAGTGCAAAAGCAAACGCCGTTGGTATCGTTCAAAGTTCAGAACTCTATCGTTACCTTCGTACGGAACGGGGAGAGATTTGCACTTCAGTCCCATTTTGTCATGATGGCCGATAACAATAATCTGCGCAGTGCAGTTATTAATGAGGCGCCTCTGCTGCCTCCCGCGAGTAGTGCTCCTGGCTTAGAATTTGCCAGCGGTCCACCACCAGATGCAGTGCTGCGAACACCAATGGGCAATGTAAGGGCCCTGCCGCCACCCTTGCCTCAGTCGCCTTTCCAACAGAGCCAGAGTGCATATGGTGGATATGCAGGAGGTGGAGGCTTTGGTAGCTTGGGTGGCTATGGAGGCTTTGGCGGTGGTTACCAGCCCGGAGGATTCGGTGGTTATGGCATGGGTGGTTACCAGTCAGGAGGATTCGGTGGTTATGGCATGGGCATGGGCTTTAATCGCTTTGGTATGAATTCCGGATCTTTGGATCCGGAGCAACGCTTCATTCAACTGGCCGAGGCCAGCTCAAGACCTGCTTTTCAAAGCATTGAATCGTTGGTATCGGCCATAGGAAATATAGCCTCCATGTTGGATTCTACGTTCTTTGCCCTCACCAGCTCTTTCCGAGCCATTTTGGGAGTCGCTGCCAATTTTGGCAGATTGAGAAGTGTTTTCGCTCAGTTTTGGACCACATTTGCCATATTCCGTGGCCTGAACTGGATTTACAGAAAGTGAGTAAAAGCAGCCTCTGAGAAAAAGCAGGGAAACTTATGAAGATTTTGGTTTATTGCTACAGAATCCTTTTTTGGCTGCGCATTTCGAATTTGGATCCCTCCTCGGTGGCCTTTAAAAAGGCTTTTGCTGAGGCTTTGAATGAGAAACAGGGTCAACCAGGCGGTCCTCCACAACCTCCCAGAAAAGGCACCTCACCGTGGCCGGTGTTGGCTTTCCTCAGTTTCATCTTCACAGCTCCATATTTGATCATGAAACTTCTGGGCACGGTAACGAATACGGCGCAAGAGGAAGGTAAGCATGTAGCACTCAGTTTATCTTATCAAAGAGAAAACTTTGCTCCAGAGCCTAATCTTTGAGATAAGCACAAGGTTTAACGCATATCTCCCTCTCTTCATTAGCCCGCAACCCGGCCAAGTGGATAGCACCCATACACACACAGTCCATGTACGACTTCCAAGCTCGTACACCAAGTGAACTCTCTCTACGCGCTGGACAATCCATTCAGGTGGCTCCACGTGAAATCCAACAGACACTAAACCTCCTCAACACTGGCTGGGCTTTGGCTACCGTTAATGGTCAGAATTCAGGCATTATTCCTATCAACTATGTCAAATCACCCCAGCAAATGCGTCAGGAATCGAACAAAGCACAACCCCCGATTAATCCACAGCCAGAGCTGATGAGTTTATCTGCTGATGCTTTTCCTGCCCCTCCGCTAGAGCAACAAATGAATTACGATTTCAATTTAGCAGCCCAACAGCAGCCACACTTCGGTCCGCCTACCACAATGGCGGCGACAGCGCTGGATGAGGGTTTCGCCTAAAATTGAATAATTCTTAAGCAAATTTGTGTATTCAAAATGTTTTTTGTATTTGTATGTTAAGTTCTCTTTTGTACATTTCCATTTCTGTTAAGGGGGCCGCTGCAAGTTGTGAATGTAAACCAAAAAACGCGATCCACATTTCATGATTCATTTAAGCGCAACACGAATCATTTTTCCGCTAGCTAAGTTATAAAATATGAATTTCAATTGTTATCCAGATTGTCCCAGTGCAGAAGAAATCTGCTCAATACTGTTCGGAGCACCACACAGATTTTTGTGCAGAGATTTTCTAACCATTTTATGAAATTATTTAAAAACTGCATAATAAAGCAAACATTTCTGGGAGGTATAAAAATTGCTGTTTTGGATCATTTTTTAAGAGGGTCGAATCAAACGGGTAACGAAAAAACAACGCACATGGCATTCTCCGATCGTCCAATATCATTCCATGTATATTCATATAATGCGAGCAGAATTTGGCTCAACTTGTGGTCAACGAATTTGGGTCTCTCGAACCGGACCTTTTAAATATTCAAGCTTCCGAGCCTAAGCCTTGGCCGAACCTCTTTATAAACAAAATAAAGGAAAACTAAATTTGGCTCGGCCGAAGTTTATATATTTAAGTCGTGAAAATATATGTAACAGGCAGAAGGAAACATTTCAGACCATATAAAGGGTTTGTTCGGAAAGTAATAGGACTGAGTCGATTTAAAAAAAATTAACCAATCGTTACAATTCTTTAAAAACTTTCGAAATAGGCTCCTTCTACGTCTATGCAATGCTGCCAGCGCGATTTTCAAGCATTGAAGGCGTCACGGAATGAATTCTCCGAAATATCATTGAGAGCCGCGGTGCATGCTGCTTGGATCCCCTTTGTCGTCTCAAAATGCTAGCTTTTCATCGGCCTTTCCAGGCGAGGAAACAAAAAAGAAGTGCGGGGGGCCACATCTGGGCTGTAGGGCGGCTGCGGAAGCGTTGGAATGCCGGCCTTGGTCAGGTAGCTGTTCACAAGAAGTCACTTTTCAATTTCACTTTTGGGACCATCTTCGCGCACATCTTGCGCATGTTCAAATGCTCCGTCACAATGTCATGAACCACAGATTTTGGTTAATTTAATATCTGGGCAATTAAACAAATACTTAGTCGACGCACAGTGTAAGATTTTGTTAATCTAGGGGGACTTAAATCAACTGCGGCCGTAGTTTGAGAGATATCGACTTGAAATTTGAAATGGAAGAGTTTTTTGGCCATACGGAAATATGTTTCCAAGATGAACAACATCGGACAAAAACTACTCCCACCTCCCATACAATATCGTTTTTTTCAGTATTAGCCAGAACACGATTTTCATATGGGAGCTATACGATAGAGTCACCCGATTTTCATGAAACTTTGCAGAATTGTGTGAAAGCATATTAAATAAATAATTGACAAGTTTGCTGACGTTATCACTGAAAACAAAAAAGTTTTTCTCACAAAAACTAGTTTTCCGACCGAGCGTTATATGGTATAGTCATCCGATCAGGCTGGTTACGACACATATACAGCCTGTATGTAATTTCAAGACATTGTGCAAGGTTTGGTAACGATAGCTTTAAAACTGACAGAGTAGATATAAAAAAACATGCGAATTACACGTGATTTTGTTCGAAAATTGGTCTTATAATAAAACGAAAAACTCAAAATGGCGGAAACATGCGGACGGTTTTTTTTTGTGAATATGTTCTGGGGATCTACACGCTTGTTCTCCATGTGGTGGCATCGCCGAACTCGATGGAACTTACAAGTTGTAGTCCATAAAAGCAACATGATTTTTTGCAATTTGCCTAGTTTTTAGGTGTTTATAAAAAAATTATATAAAATGTTCCAGTAAAGGTATTTAGACCAGGTATTGAAATTTTTGCAGTTCAACTATTCAAGAATAAGAAAAAAATAGCTCTTCTTGGAAACAAGACACTGACGGCTAAATTTTAATCACTTTAATTTTGTGCCTGATGCGAGTTGTTAAATTGAATTTTTCAAGCGTTGCAATGTGGCATGTTTAATGACTATTTTATTGCAGTTAATGATAATTTAACTCTGATTTTTGTTTCTTTTCATAACAAGTGGATATTTTACTAGCATTTAAAAAAAAAATCATTCAATTTGAAGCACTTTTTTTTTTTATTAAAGTCCCCCTAGATTGGCAAAATCTTACACTGTGCGACGGTCTGAGTTCAAAACTTTGCGCACACGAATCACATTGTCGGTGTTTGTCGAAGTCGAAGGCCTTCCAAAAAGGCCTGGTGCCACCGAAACACACCACTTCTTGCTAAAGCAACATCTGGGTAAGCCTGCTTGATCATATCAAACGTCACTGTCGCAGATTTACCGAGTTTCACACAGAATTTAATCGCGTATCTCTTGCTGGCTTGCACCACTCACAGAAACACGGCGTTCGAAAATGCCTGTCCTGACTCTCTAGGTGCTCGACGACAACTGACACAGCCGGAACGCCCTCTACCGAATCCAGTCGGTGCGCGCACGCTTCGAAGTACAGTCGCGGCGGAAGAAAATCAGTCCTATTATTTTCCGGACAAACCCTGTACTTTTGCACAAGCTTAATATAATAAGGTACAGCGTATAAAAAATATCGAAAAACTGTACCGTTACCAAAGTTTCGGTTTAGTTCCGGTACAATCGGTTCCAATAAAAACGCTAAACGGCATTCGGTTCTCAAAAAAAAATTTGTATTGATTCCGGTTCCGGTACGCGATTTGCATCGGTTTATTTCGGTTAAATTCGTGGCTAAAACTTATGTTAAACTTTAAAATAGTCAAAAATACTTTTGGGCAAGAAAATCCGTCTCCTGTACAGCTTACGTGTTTTCCGTTAGTTGTATTTCTGTACAGTCGCGGCGGAAGAAATTAGTCCTATTATTTTCCGGACAAATCCCGTATGTTAATAAGTTGATATAAATGTTAGTGCTAACATAAAGGAAGGCTACTAAACATTTCTTCCCCTTGACTGACGGATATATGGCATCCGTGGCGGTAATTTGAACGACGTGATCGTGAGCAAACATTGCGTTTCGTGCGTGAGCCTCTGAGATCCATGTGTGTTTCATGTGTGAACTAAAGTCAAACATCGTGAATGCAGTATTCACGAGATTTTTAAAAATTAGTTTTGCAAATCGTAGAAATTAGTTTTGCTATAGAAAATGTAACTGGATATTTTATTTTTTTTGTATAGTTTTGCTGTAGAAAGTGTATCTGTTTTTTTTAATTGTTGTAAATTTAATCGTGTCTTGAATATTTTTTTTTTAAGTTTTGGAATAAAAAGCAAGCTATTTAATTTATCAATTTTTAAGGCGATGCATTTACATCGTGCGTGATTATCCGTGACGCCTCCTTAAATCCTGAGTGATTTTCCAAATCTGAATCAAACTTGATCTGGGTACGGTATACACGTACCTACATGCGCTTGTGGCTCTATCTCTTATAGTCTCTGAGATCGACTCATTCATACTGATAGACGGACAGTATAGACTATATCGACTCGGCTGTTGAAGTTGATCTTCTCCCTGTTACTTCGCCATTTTCAATGTTTACAGGGCTTAAAAAGTTATCATTTTTGGCCAACAACTGACCTGGAACCATAATAATTAAAATCAACTTCGATGCAGTGTTTTTTTTTTCTATAAATCATATTTTTTACAATATGTATTCCACTTTATTTACCATGTCACTTGCTGTATTCTGGTTTTTGTGTTTGTTTCTGGTTTCTTAAGTTTTTTCCACTTGTCCCCCATTAATTAATTCGATTTCATTACACAACTACTTCATCATTATCGTCATCATCTTCAGTTTACTTCGTTACTTGTATTATCTTCATCTTCCATATGCTCTGACACTTAAATGTTAACCAACTCTACTTCAGTTTTCTACTAAATTTATATGCATTTGTTTGTTGTTGTTTCGGTTGAAGAAATTGTCCATATATATATATATAATTATATAAATATAAATTCTAGAAATTTATATTGATTTTTGTTGTTTGTTGTGGTTTTGTGTGTGTGTTTTTTATTACTAAATAGGTAGGTTGATTAATTCTTTTGCAAGTTCTAGAAAAATTTTGGAAAACTTATCAAATGTTTATGGTTTTAAAATCAATCAACATACATATTTTATATGTTTGCGCTGCTATTGCAAATTAATATTTCATTAAAGTACATTTTTTATGCTTAACTAGAGACAAAATTAAAGTTGCGCTTAAAACATTACAAAAATACAAGAAAATTGTACAATAATTCAATATTTTGTTATTAATTAGCATAAAAATGTATAAATGTTTAAAAAGTCTCATTGAGAAATAAAAACAAAACCAAGAGGGGGCATTCTCTTCCTTCCCTAACCAAGTGGGCGTGGCAAACCTAACAAAGCATTGATAAAGGTAAAACTAAATGTATCATCTTCCTCGCCATTCCTTTCCCCCCCATCATTGTCAGCTTGACAATGGCTGAGCTCTGCCTGAGCTCAATCGATATCATCCTCGTCGTCATCAAGCTCCAGTTTCAAATCGCCATCGGTGGTACTATGCTGTGTGGTGTGTTGGACAAAGCTCTGAGAATCATTGGTGGACGACTCGAGGTAGCCATTGAAATCTAGTTCATCATCATCCGATTCATACATGGCATCACCCACTTTGCCAGTGCCATAGGCTGTGTATGAAAAGCAAAAAGAAGAAACGGGTGTTAGAAATTAAGAGATACAGAAAATGAACACTCTTACATACCTTCCACATATTTGGCTAGATTTCTTGGCACCCAAGCCTTCACACGCTCAATATTCTCTGGCGTGCACTCGCCCTTGTCCAGACCTTTAAGAAAAAGGAAAGAAAAGAAAATATTTAAAAGAAGTTCAGAAAGAGTTAATTTCAATTGCTTATTAATCATTTACAGCTAAGGCCTGTATCCATTTTCTTCAGAAATTCCGGTTTGTTGTGTGGAACATAAACAAAACACTGATCAATTAGCTGTTAACCACTGTTAATTATTTGAATTTAAATTAATGCAGCATTTGGTTATCTGCCCAACTTTAAAATTCGATCATCTTCAAAGCAGTATGACTGCTCCGATGGACGGATACAAGATTGCCTTAATACATTCGCAACTCAGTAGCCGGTCACTTCTCTGGCAAAATAAATCTACTGTAGCGTAGCAATAAATATAATTAATCTTCATAATAAAAAATTTGCTTCGTTGGAAATCCTAAAATCAATTTGGCATCTGCTAAGGCCCAGCAGTTCGTGGATGGCTCTTTTCGCTGGGCGAACCGATGTAAAATAGCCGTTAATAGTTCAAAATTTAAACACCGCGCAGGTTCGCAATAAGACCCAAGAAAGTCGCTTAAAAAAAAACCAAAAGAAAAAAAAACCAAAATCCAGATTTGGGATTAAAAATTTTTGGCTTGGATAAGTCCATATGACTCGGGCGGCAGCAACGGTTTCAGCTAAGACGTAGGAGCTCTATAAGCACCTCAAGCATCGGTAGCGGTCTATCCTTGACCATACTCTACTACCCCGAAGAAACTGAAGTCTTCTTTTACCCCGTTTATATGGTGGGATATACGCGGAAACTGACCGCGTATTTGTGCATTTAGTCACTTATGCTGGGTGAACCCTGCGTTACATTGTCACACGGCGCTGTGACACTGAATGTGACACTCTGGGACGCTATGTAAACCCAGCAAAAGTGTTTCTATAAGAGTACGGCACGTTTTTATCTACTTTGTATACAAAACCGCTCTGTAGCAGCGTCGTCGACACACCGACAAATACAAGCACACACCCTATTTTGCAACAAAAAAGCTAAAATGAGCCTCAGTGGCTAAGTTATTTGCCGGCCCCTGGACATTTTGAAAAGAGCTGCTCGAGAGCTGCATGCAGGCGTTCCAAACCCCTGCTGTTCAAGTGGCCCATGCCACACCAAGCCGAGGTTTGTTACGCGCGAACACCAGGCAAAATAATAGCCCGCCTCCCACCCAACCGACCGAGAGGCGCATAAAATAGTTGTTTTTAAAGCAGGAAGAGAAGCTTCCGAGTTAATTACTCGGTAGAGTTTATTGTAATCAGCACAGAGAACACGGAACGGTTCATGCAAGCCATAGTGGTACAACGATTCAGCGATATGGGTATTAAATTGCTAGTCAGTCTAATAGGAACGTTGAGATTAATTTGGACAACCAGCTCGGATGAGTCAATTTCACTATTAATCAATCTATGTATAAAAATTACCCAAGCATAACGTTAATCAAAAGAAGTCTACTGGAGTATGATGGTAAACGGGCCTTAGGATTCCAGTTTAAACCACGAAGAGCAAATAATAAAAACTGCTTTTGCACAGATTTAATTCTATTTTGATGGGTCGAATATTGCGGAGACCACACGCATGATCCGTACGAGAAATGTACAAAATCTGCGTCGTATATAAATCATCAAATTCCTTCGACCAGGGCTTAATAAACCCAAGAACACTCCTAGGTGAAATGCTCAAATAAAAAGTAACTTCTCCACATATAAACGGAGTATATGCTAATTACGTCCAAAATAATTGTTAGTAATATATTCCTGAGCTGTGTATCAGCTGTTCTTTTAATCCACACATGCTATTGATGGGCCAACTATCGATAAGAAAGTGTTGATTTTGTTCACCTTGTTGGATACACAAGCAACAGGAAGGTAAACTGCAAATTCTGGGCAAAGTTTTTTTTTATATACGGGGGTGCCACAAAAACCTCTTCCAACCAAATTCCAATTCTTAGGTGCCACAGAAATTTCTTTTGGTTGGTTTCAAACCTCCCGTGTTTTGTAAGGAGATTTAGCACAATTCATTTTGGAAATGTAAGCAACATTATTTTCTAGGACAGATTGCCTCTAACGAATAAATTTTTTAATTAGTTTAAACATTAAAAATAGCGTTTCAATAATTAGGAAAAACAACCAAAGCCTTTCATGTTAGTCTCAACCAACCACATCAGTGGCGCCGTTTAGCGATTGCGGTGCCATCTGGTTGGCAGCGGATTAAGGGCTGTCAAGTAATACCTCATGTTTGGCGCCAACAAATTTTTAAACTTTGCATTTTATTTATGGAGAATATGACTTTATTTTAAATTATAATTTAAAAATGCATCATAAAACATATGACACAATCAAAAAATTTTATTTAAACATCAATTTAACCCATAATTAAAAGAAGAGAAATTTTTGGCCAGAGATTCAGCCCTGTTTTCAGAGATGGAACTTCAATTGGAACATCTGGTGTTCTAACTAGATTTTCTAATAAGATAATGAAATCTCTCGAAGTTCTGTGGCACCGACGATTTTTTCGAGAGATTTACAAACCAACCGTCGGCAAAATCTCTAGAGATTTCTGTGGCACCCCCGATAGTTTCCGCGGTGCTGGTTAAGAGGCTGAAGAAAAGCCATATCATTATGCATTCTTAAATTGTAGTCGAAGTCCTTGACCAAGATCTCCGCATCTTATGAAATTCCAAAAATATATTTTTACATAATTAATCCGATTAACTTATCTATACTATAAATTTGTAGAAAAAAATGTGCGTGAAAGGGGCTATCTTCCCAACGCGTGCACCAAATTGCATATACAAAAAAAATGTTTACTTTTCTATAAATAGGTTCCTCAAAAATTTAAAATTAGTCAAAAAAAATTTCTAAAAGAACCAAAAATGTGTGTTTGAACGCCTTTTCATTTCATTTTTTGTCATTCTGTTGAACGAAACATTTTATGATAGACAAATGAAACATTAAATTCATTAAGTAAGCAGCGAAGCGCGCAGGTCCAAGGTATACTAAACAAGGTAGCCGCACTCGCTCTCTCACAGCTCCTTATATTTGTGTCAAAGAGAGCGAGAGTGAGAGAGTAATGAATTTCTGTACTCGCTTGGTGTCAAATCACAAAAAAATCGACCGCGGAGATGCGTCGCTTACAACGTTTGCTTACCGACTGAAATTTAACAAGTTGTTGAGAGCGAGTGAGCCTACCTTGTTTAGTATACCTTGCGCGGGTCTACTAGTATGTATATAACACAGCAAATAACACCAGTGTAAGATCTCTACCGATAAGTCTTTTTGGGATTTTTTTTTTAAGTCTAAACTTTTCCTTAAAGATGACGGAATTAATTTCACTATTTAGGGTGGTAAGGGGGCTGACACAATTTGGCACTTAGCAGATTGCCAAGGCACTGCTTTTGACAGTTGGGAAGGACTCAACCATCATATGCCATCTATTTTTAATAAGGGGAATGGTTTACTAGCAATCATTAACGGTTGGTCCTTCTGGTGTACGCATAAAAAAAAAGTTTGGATCCTATTAAAGCAAATCTTGTTCTTTGCTTTTTGTGGCTCAAATTGGTAACTTAACTTTCGTTTGTCATCGTTGACTCTTTTGAAAAATTTATTATTAGTTTATTTTTTTAAATTTTTAGTTTAGCCTTTTTTGTCGACATTTAATAATAAATAGAAAAGTAAAATGGTAAGTTCATCGACTCCAAAAGGTAGCTATATACTGAAAATAGTACTTCAATTGCTTTTTATCGCATTTTCATCCATCTGGTTACTCACCCAACAATAGGCCCATGCGTTTCAACACCTCAATATCATCGTGCATTTCGAATGTGTTATCGAATTTGAAGATATATTCGGATCTGTAAAAATAAAATTGAAAATTCAAAATATGTTCGAAATTCAGCTCATCAAGTGTAACTTACTTATCGTTGGTCACGCTGCAATTGATTTTGGTCGATTTGTGCGTATTGACAATGATAAAGGGCAACTGAATGGATGCATTTGGTGATGGGACCACACCCTGACATTCGTTCTGCTTGTTGCGCTCCACCAGACCCTTGAACGCCACATGCTGCATGATAATTTCGCGCAGCATTTCATGCTTCTGTTTGATGCGTTCGCGACGCAAACTATTCTCCTCCTCCAGTTGCAAGAATTGCTCTGCTGAATTGGCCGGCAGGCCAATCCAGCGTATCTCCTTCTTATCCTTGGAAATAACATTGATTGCCATCAGTACGTTGAGCGCATCGTAGACACGACGTCGGATATTCTTTTGATCACAGTTGGTATCATATGAATTGTTTTTCAGCTCCTCATTAACCAAATCATCGGCCACTTCGTTATAGGTGGTTTTGCCCTTCTCTTCGACCTTTTCGCATACTTTCATGGAGAAATGACGCAAACCCTTGCCGGCTTTGTCGGGCTTACGTTTTCTTTGTACTGACGATGTGGAGGCGGACATTTGATGCAACGAATTGTTTTGTATGGCGTGCCTAAAGATAGAAAAGATTTAGTCAGTGTTGAGAACGAATATGAATTGGTAAGGTCGTCTTACAGTTTTGATTTCATTTTCATGGCATTATTTGGCGTATATTTGACATAGCGTTCACTCTTTATCTGCAAATAGAAAAAAGGGACATAATAAAAATTAATACGAGGCAATTAAATGTTTATAGCAGAAACGGGTGCGGGATACAAAATTTCAGACCATCTCAAATTTACGTCCATTTTGAATTTGAAGTATAAAGGCAAAACTTTGGATTTTAAAGTTGTCCACAAAAAAAGGTGCAGAAAGTAAGCCTAAAAGGAATTAACTAACGCCTTAAAAACGACCGGAAATGTGAAAGGTTGACTCCACATAATTTTTTTTTTTTTTAATTTTTGAATTTGTGATTTTTGTGAAGTTGCCTTTTAATGCTGGCTTATAATACCTTTTTGTGCCTTTTGTCGAAATGAAAAAATTAATTATTTCGGGTTTCAGCAGACCCAGAAAGACGACGACGAGAAAGAGGACACACAATTCTTTTTATCAGCGTTGCTTGAAAATATATTATCGCAAAGGGACTTCGTCAAGCATTCAGCTTTAAGACATGTGAATTACCAAATGTGCTCGACCCCCAGGGGCTATGGCTGGGGAACTCTGCATTAAACATTATTACTGCAGAATATGCGAGTTGACTTCTCTTTCTTAAGGCTGTTGTGGCTTCAGAAATATTTTTTTATTTGTATTGTTGTCCGCGGTCGTTAGCTGGGCACCTCTAGCTCGTCTACTTTCTAAGATCTAGGTGATCGTACGTTGTCTCGGCTGTTGATGGTGCTCAAGAATACATATTCTTCATGATATCTGAGATGTTTCCTTTGCATTTTACTTATATTTACATGACTTTAGTATACCCTTTGTAATCCTTGAGCATCGGGTATAAAAAACTACCTAATTATAAATCCAAAATTTGTTTTTCTTAAATACTTGAACTTTTTTTATACCACAGCAGTCGTTGTGTTGTGTCAAATGAACTATTACCCTCTCGCATGGTGAATTTCTGACAACTCTACCCTGTTAATTATACCATGAACCGGACAATGGAATGATACTTCCACAGAGGTTTTCAGGACCAGGCTTCCTCTAGCATTTGTCAAGCCTGCGTATGACTTAAACAGTATTTTTGACCATAAAAAAGTGTTTTATCAACAGACGGAATTTTTTTTGCCTGTTATTTTTTATTTTCGAACGATAGCTCTAGGCTATTTTGCTACTTCAAATCTGTATGAGAGCGTTGGATATTATGCTCGGTGATGTTGTTGCTTAAAAACACTGTTTTCATAAGAACCGTTTTCGGACAGGCTTTCTTTGGGCTTCTAATTTTGTCGGGCCGCGGTTAATGATGCTGATGTCGTAGTCTCTGGCCTTTTCAACTTTTTCTTTTTCGTCCGGGTGGTTCCTGCGGCTTTTGTCTGTCTTCCGGGTGTGGAGTAAGACTTAAACTAAGCTATTTAGACACTTTGGAAACTAAACTTATGGTTGCAAAGTAGAAAGAAAAGTATTAAAGTGAGTTACAAATTCGCTAAAACGTATTTTAAAATGCCAGTAACAAAGTGTCGCAATAATGTGACGACTGACAAAAGCAAAAACTGTGTTGCTTGGGAGAACAGGTTACAGATAACATGTCCGCCGTCCAAAAAAAACAGATTTTCTTTCTAATCACTCTTCAAAGAAACAGGACGTAAAGCTAGGGCCAGTTCTACGAGTCGTCAAACGAAGTGTAGCCAAGGCGCTGCCAGGGCTTGATTGAGTTCATGCCAACCTGTTGCCAACAAGTATTAGCTAATAAAGGATTTACAATGAAGTACTATGTCATCAGCATCACTGTTGATACCTATTATAACCCAATTTTTTTATCCTATTTGTATAATTTGTACCAAAGCTACACAAAGTATATTAAGTTTGTGCAAAGCTATGTAACAGGGAGATGGAATTATTTCCCACCCTATAAAGTATACATATTCTTGAACAGCATCTACAGCGAAGTCCATGTAGCCATGTCCGTCACTTAGGGAAGATCAAGTTTATTTTCAACTTTTGCCCCGACCCCTACTGCCCCCACAATTTGGAAAAATCGTTATTTCTCCCACAGTTTTGCAGTTAAATGTTTCGTATCTTCTAGTGATATTTAGTTATTAAGATTATTTATCGATTGCCGAAGGAATGAATAAGTATCTAAAAAACTACACATAATTGAGTTCTAACCAAAAGAAAGAAAGAAGGTGCACTGCCGTAGCCTAATGGTTGAGGTAGTTCCAGTCCCAGTTCATCCAGCTCCAATCATAGATCGAGTTCATCTTACTAATTCACACATCACGAACAACTATCGATGCTCGATACTTCCGTTTTTTTTACACACACACACACACACCTATCCCAACATGCCATCTCCAATAAACCGACCCTAAATCTAATCTGTGTTTTAAACTAAATATGAACCTGTAGAGAGAGGAAAAGAGTGTTCATCGATAAAAAATGTGGTTATTGTCGCTCTATAAGTAATTTTGATCGTGCTGTAAGGGTATTTTATGTTGTTGTGTTAAGGGCCGTCAGAAAAGAAAGATAACGAATGTCCCTGCGATGTGAGGAAGCTGTGGACAAATTTTAAGTTAATACGCAGAACAAAAATTATTAAAATGAATATATTTATAATTAAGAAAACAAAATTTCAAAACGAAAACAAAGATTAACAATTAAATATAAAAAAAATTTTAAAAACAAAATAATGTATAAAATAAAAATATGACCCCCGCCATCGACCTAATATTTTATTCGTTCGTTAATAATATGCTTTTCACCATATTAGATATAAGGAATGAGAGACTACCTTATCTATATTTTAAGTTTTGAAAATCCATCTACCAGCATTCTTCTGGATACCTCTGGTACAGAGAATAACAAGTTTTGGCACAGCTTATCTGTAGTTGTCTTGTCTTTGGTAACTAAACAGTAATCTTGATGCAAATTCCAGCTAGGATAGATCTGAATTTCGTCACAGAGTTAGCAAAGTGGGCAGAGATACTGAGATTTCTCTAGAAGTACGGATATTTATCATAAATCTGCACGTACAGTTGTGAGGTTATAATAAAAAAGGTTTCAGTTTGGCAAGCGACTTCGAAGCCCCTTCCCATAAAATCATCGTTCGACGGCCCAAATAGCCACCCCTACGTGTTGCTGGCATTGTTTACTGTAATACACACACACACACAGATAGGTCAAAGGAGGAGTTTGCAAGAATGTACATGCAAATAAGACGGAATCATTTTGCAATGTCGTTTTATTTAATGACGAGTCAAACTTTAACCTATTTGGTTAAGGTTGATCATAAAAAATTTGGAGCAAGCCTTACAAGGAGCTGCAACAAATAATGTCACCCAAAAAATTTGTCCTATCTTGGTAAGGAATGGCTAATGTATGATTGTAAGCAATTTAAAACGGCTTCGCAATCACCAGACAAATTGTGCACTAAGTGGAAAGGAACATTCGGAAACATCACGAAACTTTAAAGGATTCTCTAAGGAAGCTCTACTGAGAGAATGTGCCAATAGAACCCCAGAAAAGCCATCCAACTTTGTGGTAAGTATGCTGCTACATTTAAACAAAATTGGGCCCATATTGGCATTATGACTTAATCCCGTACCAAGAATTAATAATCTTTTCCCTTCCGATCCCACCCCCCAAATATGAACTTCTCTACCGTACCGCTCGTTACTTATACACTTACCACGTCGTGCATGCCGCTACCGCTACCGCTGCCGCCGCCGCCAACGTTGCCGCCTTTCTGCGCTGACACAGTTGTTGTATATGAAGTATCTGTGTTTGTTTTTAAGCGAAAATATTAATTTTCATATTATTTTGGGATGATGTGGCGTGGGGCTTACTTTCGGTTTTTGGAATTGTAATGCAATTGTCTTGCAGGCGTATAAACTGTCCCTGTGTGGCTGTGCCCTGTTGAGTAATGGAGTGCAATTATTTCAATAACATTTAAGTTCGTCAATGCTGATTCTCTCTTACCATTTGACTGAATGCGCCCATGCGTCCCACGAATGGAATGCCACTGCCATTTCCACGCGTTGAGACGGTGCTGGAGCTGCTGGTCGCATAAGTTATGCCAGTTTTGAGGGTGTTCTCCATGGGCTCGGATTTCAGTTGGGCCGGTTTAAGCATTTTGGCAATTTGCCCTGCAACAGTGGAGAAAAACCAAAAGTTGTTACGAATTTTCAATCCATGAGGTTGTTCTCTTTGAAAAAGATACAGATACACAATGCATGGAGAGCGAAGGCAACGATAAAGCGCAGCGCGCAAATGAAAATGAATGCAACAACAAAAAACAACAACAAGTTTGGCTTTTAAGGGCTGCACATACACACCAACACACACACACACACACATATGCAGAAGCCTGGATAAGCAAGTATGAAAGAGAGCATTAACTGAGCTCGTACCACCTCCTCTACTCTCCCTCTCTAAAAACCTGATCGCCATTAAGCTATAGAGATGCGCACAGCACGTGATATGACCATAACGAACCACCCAAGCACATGTGAATCTGCTCACACGTCCATTTAGTGATGAACCCGAAATTGGTAGTCCATGTAACTGTGACCTGTCACGAGTATAGCAGATTAAGTCACCGCTCTGGGAAATAAAGTACTTTTCAAACAATCAATCTAAGCAGTAAATGTACCTATCTACTTCAATATTTTCAAATAGTGGAAAGTTTAACCAGTCTTCCCTGAAATTTTCGGACACTTGAAGCAATAAAAATTTATACTCGATCCCAATTCGTCACATCACCGATCCCAAGTATTAAATATAATCCTTTTGCGTACCGAATCCAAGAAACCAACTCAATAGTTCACGTAAAGTTTACAATCACTTTCTTTCCTCCCAGAATTTACACACTTTTTAGAATAGCTAAATTCCCCGGTGTTTCGTCGCTCGGGTTCTGAAAATTGTTTTGAAAGTTTGCTTCAAATTGATTCATTTCATAAAGCACATATCGGACTCCAGGTTGAGTGAATTGAAAACTAAAAACGGGGTTATTATCAGTATAGATGTCATTCTGGTCTGACCCTCGAACAAAAATTTTTAATTTTTTTTTGACAAAATAGCGGCCATTGAAAAATTAAAATTCGATTTTGGGCCCTATTGTGTAGTTTAGTGTAAAGCAAAAATAGTAAATTTTTTTTTTTAAATTGTGATTGAGAGTCAGACCTAAATGGTGACAATTATGCGTCGATTGCACTTTGAATAAACGAAATCGGTTCAGTGTAACTGGAGATATCATGGCCATAATGTAAAGTAATGTGAAAATTACTTGTATTGGTGAAGACATTGGTCGACAAAAAAGGCTATCAGGCCTGTTCCGGTTTTCATTTTCACTTAATTTGCTCGAATTCGATGTGGTTACCTCTTCCGGTTTTCACAATTCGAAAAATTTATTCGATTTGAATTCACATTGCTCGGAGCCGATGAATTCAAAAGTAAATGCTTTTATTTACTTAAAGGTGTCAAAATAATGGGTTAACATTATTTTTGTACCAATGACTAGTGTATTTAGATACTTTCTGCAATCTTACATTCTTTTTAAAAATAATTTGTAATATAAAAATAAATAAATTTTATGAAAAGCTTCAATTTTTTTGCGTGCCAGCCAAATCGAATTCACATATTTTGCTCAACCTGTTCTGGTTTTCCCTTTTTTTTTTGAAACGCTGGAAATTAAATTGAATAGGGTTGTCAATATTGCTGCGCTATGACGTAAAACAATTCACCACTTTCTATGGCAGCTATATGCTATACTATTCCTATGGCAGCTATATGCTATAGTCATCCGATTTGGATCAGACTTGACAGAAGTGTGTGTTAGCATATCATATTGATCTGTAACGATTTGAAACAAAAAAGTTTTTCATACTAAAACTTTTTTTCAGATCTATCTTTTGTATGGCAGCTATACTATATAGTTGCCCGATTTGCATAAATTTTACTGAAATTATGTGAAAGCATAAAAAACTTATAAATACGAGGTTTGGTAGCGATAGCATTGATAACAAAAAAGTTTTTCTCACTGGAACTACTTTTTCAACCGATCGTTCCTATGGCAGCTATATGCTATAGTCATCCGATCCGGCCGGTTCCGACAAATGTGCAGCGTATTTGTACCAAAAGACTTCGTGCAAAGTTTGGTTGAGATAGCTTTAAAACTGAAGGAGGAGATAGCATAGAAACAGACGGACGGACGGACAGACGGACATGGCTATATCAACTCAGCTCGTCATGCTGATCAAGAATATATATACTTTATGTGGTCGGAGATGCTTCCTTCTATGCGTTACAAACATCCGGACAATTTTAATATACCCTCTCCAAGGGTATAAAAAAAGAAAAGAAAATCCCAATTTGGCAAAAGGATGTAAATTGGGGACAGGGTGGTTGCTGATGCCAAGTGGACTGAAATTTCAGCTGCACTGAACAAAGTGGGTCCTCCCATTAAAGACATGGCTGGATGGAAAAAGGTATTAAATATTTTATATATTTTAGGTTTGGATGGATTGGAAGGCCACGATCCGCAAAAAGCTTGCACACAATCTCAAGGAGGCTTCTGCAACAGTGGGCGGGCCATATATGCAGATGGCTGTAACACCTGCAGAGGAATCTGTCGCTGCTTTATGTGGGTTATATAAAATGGTCAATGGAGTAGAGGGAGCGCAGTCGTTTGGGACTCCTATGAATACAGATGAGAGCAAGGAAAATGCAGCAACTGATGGCCCAGTACCTGAAATCTTAAAACGCGCTCATCATACCGTTGAAGCAGCTGATTGAGGTGAAAAAGACGTCAAAGGAAACACTTGGGAAATCGAATGCAAATCGTTCGAATACCAGAACAGCTATAATAAAATCGTTCGATTTTCTTTTCATTTGAAATCGAAGAAATATTCGAAAACCGGAACAGGCCTGTATATCTTCTAAAGTATTTTGAATTTCAAAAAATCCTTTTGAGGCGATATTCTTAAATATCCAAGCTATAAAAAAATGCAAAAAAAACTAGTGAACATGGAGAATACCCCCTAAGCCGATTTCGAAACCGAGTTCGACAAGTTAAAAAGTAACCATAACGGTCGGAATTCGGAACAGCAAAATATAAAACGTTCACTTTCGTCTCGTTTATATTTGTTGAAAACGTTCGGAAATCGGAACTATTCAGTTTCTAAAGAAAATATTTTGACATTACACTTGGCCCTCGCTTAGCACGAACTCGGTCTTACACGGATACAAATTTGTTCCCTTCCTCCTTTTAACACGCTGAAATCCTCGTTCTTACACGATTGCCAAATATGGATATGCGTTAGTTCCTTTGTGTTTGTATCATACAAAGCTGGTCAGAAAGTTAATAAATAAAATATATTAATTTCAGCTTTTACAATGGCAGAAAGAAAGAACAGAGCTCCATTAAAACAAAAATTCATTTCTATTAAAACAAAAATACAAATTCTAAACCGCTTAGACAATGGGCAAACTCCACCCGAAATTGTAAGAAGCAAAAGTTCGCAATATCAAAAATTAAGGATTGGGTCATCTATATCTAGAACATTTACAAGTAGAGCACGTGCACCTATTTTAAAGAAAATGGAAGAGCACTTAGGATTGACGATAGCTACGAAAAAAGAAGCCAGCGGATCATTCATGAAAAGGCACTCAGGATTTATGAACTGATCAAGCAAAATAAAGAGCTCTCTTCCAGCATAGATTTCGTTCCTAGTAATGGATGGTTCGAGAAATTTAAAAAACTGTTCTCCATTCATAGCGTTAAATCGGCATCGGCTTCGGCCAATGATGGAACTGCTACCACGCACCCAGAATAAATTGCGGGGTTCATTGAAGAAGAGCAATTCTTGGCCGCCATTTCTCAATGCTGATGAAACTGGACATTGCTGGAAAAAATGACAAATCGAACTTTTTTTACCAAAGAATGAAATAGTAGCTCCAAGTTTTAAAGGCACTAAAAGATCATTTTACACTTTTGCTGTGTTGTAATGCGCCTGATGACTTTTAAGTAAAGTGTGTTTAAAGCAGTGGTGCACAAAACGCCTATGGCCTGTCCCACGGGATAGGAACTGAAAATGCTGCCGGCGTCGCAGCCAACACACGCATAGAAAGAGAGAATACGTGTGTTCTATAAATAGCACGCACACATATTTATTTCTTTGCTTGTAGCCCCTGTTTGACATAATGATGTTTACTTCAAGAAAGATTCGCATATGCTAGCAGCTTGGAATCGTGCGATGACTTAAGTTTAAGAGAAAGTTGGAAGAAATACTTTTGCCTTAGGAGGGGGTGCTTTAAAGAAGCTTTAAAAGCCACTAAACAATCGAAAATGACTGATTTTTTTGATAAAGAGCCACCAAAAATGAAAACCTGTTGAATCAAAAGGGCTTAAACCATAAATGCCACCAAATGCATTTCAAATTTGATATAAATAAAAACGTTGTTTAGATAGTGACCTAAAATTTTTTATTTGGGAATTTTTTTGGAAGGAGTTGAAATAGCATATTATTCAAGGTCAATGTTTTTTAGGCGTGCTTGTTAAAAACAAACAAATATTTGATTTTGAAAATATAATTTCAAACGCCCTTGGGATTCTTTTGCACGACGATTTTTTTTCCCTGGGTTTTAAATAAAATTTTTCCAAAAGGAGAGAGAGAGAGGCTTAGTCGTTTGGCTATTCTGTAGCAATTTAATTGCTACACAAACTACGACACCCTTGTAGCTCAGTTTAGTTTGACCAACCGGATACGCCAAACAGAGAGTTGATGGGTCATCCGTCTTGCACCTCCCAAAGGAATTTATAGGCAACTGTTTTCGAAGTACGAAGATGCTGTTGAGTTAGCTGTGAACTCTTTTTGGCAATGGTTAACCACAATATAAAGGTATTATTGATATGCATCAAAGCAGTGAATATAACATGGATTCATTACACTTCAATTCGCTTTCTTTTTGGCAGATATTATTTACATGTTTTACTTTGAAACATGTAAACGAAGACATACAGAGTGAAAACATTAATTTGAAGCCCAGCAAGTTCCACATATTTTCGTTCCATTCTGTAACCGACCAAACAACTCTGCCCATAATATGTATGTTAATTATTCACCTGCTTCTCAAATGTAATATTTGCATAATCATAACATTGCAGCAAGTGGACCAAAGCAAAAGAAGAATATTCATACATATGTATGAAATAAATAACTAAAAACAACAACAAAAACAAACCACCACAAAAGGGTCGAAAACTAAAAATATCTGCCTGACACTCACACAGTCGCAGACATGCTTAAATACAACTACAAATGAGTCACACAGCGACTTAACTACTGTCAAACATGACCAGTCTATGGGCAAAGACAGCATTCAACCTTGCTGACCGGTTGCCAACAGGAGCGGTCACCCAACTATCGGGGTTAGGAGTAATTAATTACTTTGTTACTGCCATATGAAGATATTGGCTACAACTTGAAGGGAATCCTTTTAGCTTTAGCTGAAATCAATAAGAACCATGGTGTATATTAAAGGAGCCATTTTTCATATTTATTGATTATCAAATACACTGAAAATCTTGGTTAAAGGAATAAAACAGTGTAAATATGAACTAAACAAAAAAAACATATCTTAGTGTTTCAGTTTAAAACAAGAAAGTCTGTCAAGCCTGACTATAATATACTCTGTACCTCCCACAGTTTGTATAAATCTGATCAATTTGAGACCGTGCAGAAAAAGCCATAAAGAGTGTGAAGTGCAGACCATCGCAGTTGTGTCCGGTGCAACCCAGCGTAATTGTTTGTTTTCCTTATAACTCGACTATCGTTCATACGATCTTCACTATTCCTTTGGGCAGATGGATAAGTAATACTGATCAATAACGATGCGTAGAAGGTACGGAATCACATTTCCGCAAAACTGTGGGAGATATGACCCTTTTCTTTCAAATTGCGAGAAACCCGAAAAATTTTAGTAATTACGCCTTCGATCAGGAGAATGGGAAAGCATAATACAACTAAATCAATGTTAGTAGGCCAAGATAACCCAAATGTTCTCAATTGGGTTTAGGTCAGGGGAACACGCTGTCCAATCCAAAACATTCATATGGTGATCACTTAAGAAGCGCCGGGTCTCTCTGCTCTTGTGAATCTTGCATCTTGCATAAAAACAAAATCTCTTATTTTTTTTTTTCAAAAATGGGAAAGACGACCCTCCAATACTTTTTTCTCCACTGTTTATTCTGCAGCTTGTGAAGCACAGATCAAGCGTTCCAGACGCATGAAAGGCTCCCCAAAATATTGCAGATCCGCCTCCGAAATTACGTTTTGAAAACATAAGTGGATCCTTATGGCAATAGTGCCAAAACGCATCTTGGACGTCAGGACTAAATTTTTTTTCATCAGAAAAAATTATCTAATTGATAAATGTTGAACAAAGCTGTTCAAACAAAATAAAGTTAAAATTTTATACCGAGGACCAGTTTCTCTCCAAGTTTTTTTCCCACAAATTGAAGTCGTGCTGTTTTGTGGTGCGGCTTTAAGAACGGAGCCTTTTTTAAGACTCCTCTGACAATGCACTCCGATGATTTCAGCGTCCGACAAACAGTCATCCGTGACACAGGAGTACTGCAATATCCGGCAAGTGTGGAGCACGAAACAAACAAATTGCTAGCTTTAAGTATTATGCGACGTTTTTCGTCAGACTACTTGGGTTTTCTTTCAGAGCTATGCTTCACACCATATTCATCCGGATTGCTCAATTTGGTGATAACACAACGTGTTCGACCGATTTTCCGCGATATTTCGCTTACATTATAGCCAACATCGTTATAGGCTCTTATCCTTCCTCCCCTAATTTTCCCTTTTTCTTAGTATGTCGGATAACATGGAAAATTCGACTGCCTCTAAAAAAATCATAAAAATGCAAAGCGGCATTATTTTATTGAGTGCAAGCATATTCAATTATTTACATTAGTTTTGTTTTTATAAGATTTACCAGATAAAAAAGGTATCGTGAAGGTATCTCGGTTTCGCAATTTCTTATAGTAAAGAATCGAAAGCTGTACTTAAATTTAGTATTATTTCGATTTTGTTTCAATGTTATGTGAGAAAAATCATTAAAAAAATCAATTTTTCACCGGGGATTGGTGCTTATAAAAAAATTAATTGAAACCAAATCTTTCTCTCCAGCCGCAATATTTGAAATATGTCGTATAATTTTGATACACTTGCAGACATGACAAAAATCGAACTTGAACGGAACTGCAATCAGAGATAAGAATATCAGATTTTAAGCACAATTCATTAAGCTTTCATTCTGCATACTTGATTTCATTGTATTATGCTTTCCCATTCTCTTACGAGGGTCGAAACTAAAATTTTCGGGGTGTCGTATAATTTTGGGCAGGAGTGTACCTGCAAGTATAATAAGTCTATATTTGATGCATGACAAAGCAATCTTTTACCGCCTCTGAGATCTCTTTGTTCATACGGACAGGCAGTCGGACATGGCTATATCAACTCGCTGTTGATGCTGAATATTTATACTTTATAGGGTAGGAGATGATTCCTTGCCTTCCTGTTATAGCCTTTGGTACAGAGTATAAACATTTTAAATATCGGTTCTTGTGCCGAGTTATAATTGGTTATTTTCTCTACACGATTCTGGTTCCGATTTGATTTTTTAATTGAAGGATTCAAAATTCTTATGCGAACAAAGTTTTAAGAGTGGAATATTCAACGTAATTGACAAGAGGCGTCCTGCACGATTATACAAATGTGAGAGGCTTCACACTGTCATGTCAATCACAACAAGAGTTTGTTAAAAGTAACTGTGGAAATGTAAATTTTAAAGATGACAGATACAGAAATACTCCTACAATTATAATCCTCTCCAGTCGTGTACGCTTGGCCTATTTAGGTGGTCTAGAGTTGTTCTCGGGACGGATCCGTCACAACTTCGGCGAACCTTAACCTTATAAATGCATTTTTTTTAAGAAATTACATGAAATTGCTTTAATTTTGTTATTATAAATTCACGTTGAGAATTCTTAAGTATTTTAAAATAATTTATTTTCTGCCTGAGAAACACCTTCCCATCGAAAGCCACAGCTCAGCTCAGTCACAGAACTAGTCGGATCGGATGACTATAGCATATAACTGCCATAGAAACAGTTAGTCGAAAACTAGTATAGTGGATAAAACTTTTTCCTTTTTATAATTTTACCAAGTCTTAGCAGGAAAAATCTTTTTGTTTTCAATACTGTCTCTTCCAAATATACCTTCCTACATTTTTGGCGAGTTTGATCAAAATCTGAAAAAAACAGCTTAAAATAATTGCGACGGACCAAACAGTTCGCAAATATATTAGGCAACATATCCTAAAAGCCTGCAGCCCAAGAAAGTACCACTTTTAAACGCGACACACGTTACTAATCGCGTGAAGTTTGCCAGGGATCATGCAAATTGGACATCCCAACAATGGAATACAAACCCCAGTACACCACAAAAATCATTATGCATGGAGGGTGTAATGTAATGGTATGGGCCTGCTTCTCCAACTATGGAGTAGGTCCAATACATTGGATAAAAACCATCATGGATCAGCACGTGTACGTAAATATCATGGAGACAGTAATGCTACTCTTTGCAGAATATGGGTCTTTCAACAGGACAATGATCCCAAACAAACCAGCAAGAAAGCAAAGGAATGGTTCAGAGCAAACTCTGTGAACGTTTTGGAGTGGCCTGCTCAGTCGCCTGCCCTGATTCTCATCGAAAATCTGTGGTCCGACATCAAGAAGGCAGTTGCTGCTTCCAAGCCAAGCATCGGATCACTTTGTGAAGAAATTACAGAGTCCTGGTCCAAAATTCCCCTAATACGATGCCAGGACTTAGTTGATTCCATGCCAAGACGCTGCGCAGCTGTTATTGCCAATAAAGGACACTCTACTGAACATTAAATAATAAATATAGATTTATTACAAAATTGTTAACTAATGAGTTCGAATTCGTTTTAATTCCGTTTTTGAAAAGTGGTGCTTTTATTTTTTTTCGCCTAATCGATCAATTTCAATAAAGTTCCTTAAATAACTTAAAAACGTTAACAAAAAGACGATTTTTTTTTATTCCCAGGTTTGTAAGAGTCTGCCATTTCTAAAAATTTGCTTAAAGTTTCCTTAGGGCCGATGTCTATTCATACAGTTAGCTACTAAGTGTCAGATAGGCTTACATTTTGCTCTGTTATTTTGTAGCCTTAAATAATTTGTTAGTTTATGTGACAGATAGCTCTATGTAGAAGATGTGAAATCGGCCCTTAATGTTAAAAGTGTGAGTTGGGCAACTATTTCAAAATTGCTTGTGGTGGTGGTGCTATTATTTTTTTCACAGCTATAGCTACGGGCCTGAAACAAAGTTAGCTTCAAAGTCCGCTCCTGTGCTGTTAACCGGCGCGTTGCTGCTCACTCATTCATGCAAACAATAAACACAGATACACACACACACGAACACCTATACACGTGCCTCTGCACTATAGGAAATTTTTCCAGTTTTCAGACATTAATTAAGATTTTTACAATTGACCAAAGTTTTTGGTTTTTGATTATTTGTAAACCATCTAAAGGTCATTGGGAAGTGTTTTTAAAAAATAAATTTTATTGTCTGAGTAATTATAGCGAGTTTTTAAGCAAATAACGGACTTTATGAAATGAAATTTATTTGTTGAAACCTGGTCTTCGGGCTGTAAACCTGTTTAAAATCGGCAGGGGATAACTCTTAAATTCAAACCCGCGAAACAATTTGGTTTCGGGTTCACGGAACGGATTCAGAAGGTCGCTGTACCGAGGTTTGGGTTCGAACCGGTGTTTAGGAATAATTTTGTTCTTTGCTAATTTGTATATAGAAGTTCAGATGATTTATATTATCAATATAATATTCGAGCTTGGTAACTGTAAATCACTTGCTCGTCTTCCAGCAAACTTGTATTTTTTCTGACTCTATGGTTGGGTAAAACAAAAATATGAGTAGAAAAATATGAAATGCAAAATATATAACTCGCAAGCATTCCACCCCAGGCCTAACAAAAAAGACAGAGAAAACGGACAGATTTTTTTAAAAGGACAAAAAAAACAGGACAAACTATTTTTTCTTATTAATAAAATAAAAAAATTTAATGAATATCAATATTTTCTTTCAATTCATACAGTACTTCATCGAGAATGGTATTATCAGCAACAATTTCGTGTGCATATACGTATGAAGCATTTGTTTCTTAAAACTTATTTTATTTGCTTCAACTTTCTATTTGGATCTTATAATCATCCTGCAAAACTTTCAAGTAGATCCGAAAATATGTTTAACAAAAATAAACAAAAACAATTTTTTTTATGGTAAAATTTTCCTCGACCCTCGTAATTTTATTCTTTTTTTTTTTTTTTTTTTGTCAAAAAAACTTCAAAAAAGAGATTTTTTTACCGTCTTGACGCATTTTGACCCAAATTTCTTGAGAACTATTTAACCGATTTTGATAAAAAAATTTTTTTCGGTGAAAGCTAACACCCAAATGCATCAAATCCATGTTTAAATTCTATCAAAAATAATTTTAGTTTTATTGAAAACAGTTTCGAATTTTTAAATGCGATTATCTCGAAACCAATTTTTCCAAAATGTTTACAAAAATTGAAAGAGTAACTGTTGCGATTTTCAAATTTTTCAAAAACCCACCATTCTGGTGTGAACTAGGATATCTTTGATCCGATCCAAAATATCCATAACGAAACTACGTTTTCTTGATGTTTTTATTGGACAACGTAAATTGTGCTTACAATATTGTAAGTATTGGCTCTTTATTTACCCGTAAAATATTTTCATCTTTTTCTTCATGTTCGACATCCAGAATAAGTGTATTAATGCAAACATACGCGGTGAGTTATAAAGGCCCAAGTAAAACTTTTCTTAGATGTCCTCTTGAAGATCATCGTCCAAAATATTTATTCGGGAATCTGGTGGAACTATTTTGGTTTTTAAGAAATGATCGTCTTTCGGTTCAACATACCTTTACAACATAACTTTAGAGCGCAATGAACCGATTCTCGATACGTTTGATTTTGATTACACTCAATAAAAACAGGGTTGCATCGCTTTGAAAAATCCTTATCAAAGGCGTAAAATTAATATGAAAGAGATGCCAAATAGGCATTTTTTCCGGATAGGGGACGTTTCACAATTTTTCCGGAAATCGCAGTTTCAAAAAGGACAGATCTGTCCGCAAAAAGGACAAATTGGCAACACTGCTCGCAAGGTTTTTTATGTTTAAATCTTCTAGAAGAACGGTCACACTAAAACGAACTCAAATCGAAATCCGCATTGAGGCTGACTTACTTTCCTCACATTTTCTGGGACTCTGAACATTTTGTAAGGAGCAGCTTTCGGGAATAAATCTAATATATTTGCAAACTTTTTAATAAAAAAAAAATAGTTTTAAGTTTAGAAGAGGGCTTTATGCCTAAGAAATGGGAAATTTTGCCCACAGTGCTCTGCAGCCGCAGCACTGCTTACACATGTTTGGTGTTTGCCCGTTTTTGGGCTTTAACTTTGTTTTTCTATCTCCCTCGTCGTGTGACACATTGCAGAATGTCACGCAGTTGCTGGTTCTAGGCTTAAATTAATGATTAATATGCGGCTTATCATGCAAATAAGAAACAAACCTTTTCTTCAGGCAGCGAGTGAGACGGCGACGTTGCCGTCAGCTGCGCTGCCCTATCAGCTGTTATGAGGGGCTGCTGATAAAAAAAAAGGGCGGTACGAAAGGGTGCAACGGTGGCCAAAACCAAGACATTTTATACACATTATTTTTATTAATAACGTTTTTTCTCTTATTTACGTTTTGTTGTTGTTATTTTATTTTAGTGGGTGAAGCAAATGAGGCGATAAAAGAAAAACGAAACGAGAAGGCAAAAAAAGATGGCGCGTGCATGGGTTTTCTGTGTGTGTGGAATACACATACTCATTCGGAAAATTGAAAATCTTTGGCGCCCTTTCCAAAACAAAAATAATTATCAATAATAATAGTACTCACCGTGCTCATCTCGAAAGAAATAGTTCACTTCTTCGGTCTTCAGGGCACCGCTGGTGGAAGTATGCGCCATTTTTGTGTGCTTGCTGTTGTTGTTGTGATTGAGCAGGTGCCCCGCACCTCTTGCCTATTTTCTTACAGTAACTTTGGCTCTGAAACAATCGCCCTCCTAGGGGGCCGCCAAAAAACCAAATAAATATGTATGAGAGCGTTTGTTCGTGTGTGTGTGTGAGACTTAATTGTAGCTGTATTTGCCCGTCTGTTTTTTCACTGCACAATTTGTAACACGTGTGTGACAGAATTCCTGGCTTGTCTTTGCCACTGGGCTGCACTTTACAAACGCCTTTTTAGGCTAGGTAAAAATATTCATATCAAAATGGCGAGCAGCTCATTTCTTTTCCTTCTTTCGTCACACACACACAAACACCAACAGCTAAAGAGAAGCGGCAGCCGTAAAATTTTTTTAGTTTTCGTCAATTTCAATCGACTTTTATGTGCACTAAAACTGCCTCGATTTTCTTCAATTAAGCTTTAAAAGACTCACTGTATTTTCAGCTTTAACGTGAATTAAACACTTAGTGATTATTTGTTAATTTACAGGCAACACGATATGCACAAACTCGTTGATTTTCCGTTTTCATGTGGGACGAACCGAATGAGGGCTGCGGGTGCAAGCGAGATGGGTAGATGGCAGCGCGCGCCAATTTACGCATCGTAAACAAAGTTGCCACCTGATCAGGGTTATCGATATAACAAAATATTGCGTTTTATTTCAAGTTTATTAGTAAGAATATATGGGATTTGAGCTAAATTAAATATTAAACAATAAAGTGGCCCCAAACAGGACCATTTAAGAGTGTAAGTGTGGGAGAAAAAAACTATCGATTGCAAAACATATGTTAGCTTTGGATGAAAGGGTCACACTGTTTTCGTAATAGACGGACTGGCAAGGCTGAGCTGCTTTGTGGTATAAACAAACAAACAAACAAAAAGCTAATAAATTAATAATTATGGATCTCAATATGAAACCTACCTTGGCTGCTGATGAGATGTTTTCCGAAGGTCCGGGTTATATGGAAATGGATGAGGTAAGCGAGGTCAGCCATAAACTAGGAAATTATTAACTGTTGTTCTCTCACTAGTCTGGCAGTGCCACAGGCATGATGTTGGATTTGCCAAGCAGCGATAAACACGCTGTCCATGCTGATTTCTACAATGATTTTGATCCTGATCTCTTCGATGAGGACAATTGGGCCAAAATTAAGAATGTTACTGATAATGCCAAGCAATAGAACTAAGAAATATGTAGCATAAGTATGCATGAGTAGATGTGTACAGTGTGGCCGCACCAATAAATCTATTCCATGCATTACAAGTAAGTGGTGATTTCTGTCAGGGATGCAATGCGGTGGGCAGCAACTGTGGCTGCTGCCCGAGTTAGACGTTTCTGTTACATGTCAAATCTAAGCCACCATCCAAATTTCAGAAACCAACCTGGACTCCACATAGTTTTTGTACCAAAATCCACACTACAGAATTGGATCCAATGAATTCAGCAAATGGTGTGCAATTTGTCTTATTGGCAATAAGAAGTCGCGTAAGAAATTCGTTAAAGCTTTACGAGAAATCAGCTTTAAAGAAATTCGACTGTCGTTATTTGGTCATTGATGAGGCTCATCGTATTAAGAAAAATAATTCCCTATTATCTCAAATTGTGCGAGAATTTAAGTCCGGCAATCGTTTGCTCCTCACGGATACCCGTGAGGTTGCCTGAAGTTTTCAATACCAACACTTGTATGAGCGATCAGGCTTCGATCTCGCATATTCACGTCGCACAGTGGCCGGTTTCTCTGATTTAGCGTTGCAAACATCGTACCTTTTGAACGGAAAGAGATATTTGAAAAATTCCAAGGTAAATGTAATAGAGAATTTCATTAGCTTTAAAATAAGCTTAAGTTCTATAATGTAGGCCAGCAGGGTGACTCAGGATCGACTGCCAAGGAGGTTGCTGGAAATAGGCAAGGCATTTTAATTTTTTTAAAACGATTTATTAAAAATGTGGTTGTAAAACTAATTAAAATTCAACAAATTTAATAAAAAGCTAACTTTTAAGTCGTCAAAATATTTATTTTTTAGAGAATAAATATTTTTTGTAGGAAATAATTTTTATAAAAATAAATATTTTTACTAATAAAAATTAATATTTTTAAATTTTAATAAAATTAAAGAATTCTACAACTACAATTGAAGAAAAAGTTATAAATCTCAAGACATAGATCATTCATGCATCTTTATATGTTCAAGTTGCTCAAAAAAACAACTTATTTTTATAGAAGCAATAAATTATATTAACCCAAAAGATATAATCCGTCTGTCCATCCCGTATAAACAAACGATCTCAGAGATGGTAAAGATAGAGTTTGAAATGTATGGGACAAATGCTTCTTATACTTTCACAGATCAAGTTTTTTCATTTTCAATTTTTTGCCACGCCCATATTTGGAAAAAACGTCATACTCCCACAGTTTTGTAGATAGATGATTCGTACCTTCTAGAGTTAGTTAGTCATTAGCAAAATGTATAGATTTGAAAGAAGAAATGATAAAGATCGAATGAGCGTTTCTCGAGTTAAGAGCAAATAAGTGAAACACAACACCACCCCCCGCCACCCACCCTTTCACAACCAACGCCGCAACAATCTTAAGAGAGAGGAGAGGTGCAAAGTATTTTAGTCGGGCTTGACCGACTATCTCACTTGTTTTATTTAGAAATATGTAATTTTAAAAAATTGTCACTCCAGAAGCAAAAGTAGTACTTCAGCAAAACCACAATAACTCAACTAATTTAAAGAAAAATCGAGAAGTCCAAGCTAACTTCGTCTTTGCCGAAGTTTTTATACCCTTGCAAATGTTTTAATACATCAGAGAACGCCAGCATTAAAACAAACAATTTTTCTAAATAAAACCCACTTTTCGACCGATTGTTCCTATGACAGCTATAAGATATAGTCATCCGATTTTGACCAAAACTTTCAAATCTGTGTAAAAGCGAATAATATTAATAATCGTGGAAGTGGGAGACGTTAACATTAAAAAATAGAGGGAAGCTAACTTCTGCTGTACCGAAGTTTATATACCCTTGGGCATGATATATGCTGCCAGTTTGATATTTGGCTATACGATATATTCATCAAAAAAGTTTTTCTCACTAGAATTACATTTTGGACCGATCGGTCCTATGGCAGCTATATGCTATAGTCATCCGATTTAAATCAAACTTGACAAAATGTATGGCAGTTATACTATATAGTTGTCCGATTTTGATAAATCTTAATAAAATTATGTGAAATCATAGAAAACTTATAAATAGGGGGTTGGGAGCGATAGCATTAGAAAACAAAAAGTTTTTCTCACTAAGACTTTTTCAAACCTATCTTTTTTGTGGCAGCTATACTATATAGTTGTCCGATTTTGATAAATCTTAGTGGAATCATGTGTAATCATAGAAAACTTTTAAATACGGGGTTGGGAGCGATAGCATTGAAAACAAAAAAGTTTTTCTCACTAAAACTACTTTTCAACCGATCGTTCCTATGGGCGTATATGCTATAGTCATCCGATCCGGCCGGTTCCGAAAAATGTGCAGCGTATTTGTACCAAAAGACTTCGTGCAAAGTTTGGTTGAGATAGCTTTAAAACTGAGGGAGGAGATAGCATAGAAACAGACGGACGGACAGACGGATGGACAGGCGGACATGGCTATATCAACTCAGCTCGTCACGCTGATCAAGAATATATATAATTTATGTGGTCGGAGATGCTTCCTTCTGTGCGTTACAAACATCCGGACAATTTTAATATACCCTCTCCAAGGGTATAAAAATAAAAAGTTTTTCTCACAAAGACCCACTTTTCGACCGATAGTTCCTATGGCAGTTATAAGATATAGTCATCCGATCTGGTCGGTTCCTTCATATTAGCAGTGTGCAGTAAAAAGAAGACTCTGTGCGAAGTTTCAGCTCGATAGCTTTAAAACTGAGAGACTAGTTCGCGTAGAAACAGACAGACAGACGGACGGGCAAAGCTCAATCGACTCAGCTCGTCACCCTGATCAAGAATATATATAGTTTATAGCAGGGATGCAAACCACTCGGAAATAAGGACTGGTTCGGTTCAGTGGTTCACACAGTTTTTGAACCGCCGGTTCGGTTCATTGCATGGTTTTGGGGCTTACTGAACCGCGGTTATGGTTGTTCGGTTCGGTTCGGTTCACTTTTTATTCAATTAATTAACTAAAGAAAAATATTTTTGACACAAGTGTTCAGGTTATTCATTAACAAAGACTTAGAACGGAAGACCAAGATATCTAGTAGGCTAATTTCCCCATGAAATTGTATGAATTTGACAAGCTATTCAAATGTAAGACCTAACAAATATCAGGACTACTAGGTTACCATGGGTCATGTGTCGAACAGTGTGAAGGCAGCCTTAGGTTTTCAGTTAATCGGGTATGTTCAAAACTTTGACGGCATATAAATAAGTTTTCAAAACAACAGGAAATAATCTTAATAATCTTTAGGTAAACGCTAACAATCGATATTTTACTTTTTTAAGTAATTGAATATCCGTTATGCTTTCATTATCTTATTATTATCATTATTATTTCAATCTCAATTAAAGATAAAAAGTTAACGCTTGAGTATTATGTGGGTTTACCCCCACGGATAATACAATCACGACTTGGCTTATTACAATTTTGGGTCGATTGATTGAATTAGGTTGATGTTCTTAGTTTTTTTACAACAACTCTGCTTTTCCACGTATTTTCGTAATACTTTAAAGCTTTTGCTGATTTTCATCACTATTCGCCAGTAACTCAATATCTAGCTAAAGTGAACCGAACCGAACCATTTTGTTTTTCGGTTTTGGGTTCAGTTCAACATTTTTGAAAACACATCAGTTCGGTTTACGGTTCGGTTCACGAGTTAAAAAAAGCGGTTCGGTTCGGTTTAAAACCGGTTCGGTTCATAACCGGTTTGCATCCTGGTTTATAGGGTCGGAAATGAATATTTCTGTGCGTTGCAAACTTCTGGGCAAAATTATAATACCCTTTGCAAGGGTATAATAAAATTTTCTTATTAATTTTTTAAAAGCAAAAACTCAAATTGCAATCAGAATTTCCGTTTAGTTTTTATACCTTCCCAAACGTGACATTTGAAACCAAAAAATACAAAAATTTATCAGTTTGAAAAATTGTTCAACTTTGAACCACTGTAAAAACCAAAATAATTGACCAATTTCAATAAACCAAACATTTTCGGGCTATCTGGGGTTCCCTTTTTATACCCTGTTCCCATTAAAAATGGGAAAAAGGGGATCATGAAGTTGTGCAAATGTATGTAACAGCCAGAAGGAAGCACCTCCGACCCCATAAAGTATATATATTCTTGATCAGCATCAACAGCCGAGTCGATTTAGCCATGTCCGTCTGTCTGTGTGTATGAACGCGTCGATCTCAGAGACTGTAACAGATAGAGCCACAATTTTTGGCATGTATGTAGGTGTATACTGTACCCACATCGAGTTTGTTTCAGATTTGGAAAATTCCTCCTCCTCCATTTTTTAACAGCGAAAAACTGTCTATTTCTCTCTGTACAAACGCGTTGATCTTAGAGACTATAAGAGATAGAGCCACAAATTTTTGCATGTATGTAGGTGTATACTGTACCCAGATCAAGTTTGCTCCAGATTTGGCAAATTCCTCCTCCCTCCTTCTTCTAACCGCGAAAAACTCTCAGAGCTACAATTTTTAAGCTTGAGCCTAGTGACTTAATGTATATTCAGTAAATCTGTATACCACTATAAGATCCGAGCAAAAACACCGAAGATATGCAAGTGCGCCTCCCCATTTATTCAAATAAATTTTAAAATAAAAGGAGTTCAAAGCTATAGGAACCACATTACTTGGAACTGGGTATTTTGCTGTCGGGGCACTCGACCGCAACACTCTTACTTGTTTAAACTAAATTAAAGCGGTCAGAAAATCGACAATCAATTTTTGATTTTTGCAACGCTAAATTCGCAAAACCGGCCACTGTGCGTTGCATTGAAACCCTTTCTGTGCGACGCCTCAAGTCGGAGGCGGAAAAGTCATTGAAACCAAAAATGAAATATGAAATATTTGTGGGACTGTCGAAGATGCAAAGGGATGGGTATATCTCAAGCTATGTGCGTCATTTGACGATCCAGTTTCTCCACTTCTATTACAAAGTGACTTAAATGCTCTGAGTGCTTGGTGCCGCCTGAATCGTCTTCCCCTTAATATTGCTAAGTGCAATATTATGACTTTTCACAGAACTAAGCCGTATTTCTTCGAGTACACCATTCATAGAGAACCGTTAGATCGCATATTCAAGGTCGATGATTTGGGCATATTATTTGAGCCCAATTTGAGCTTTAACAGTCACATCTCTGTGATTTGCAACAAGGCTAAGAGCGCCCTTGGATTTATTAAGAGATGGTCCAAAGAATTCGATGACCCCTACACCACCAAACTCCTTTACACCTCACTGGTGAGACCAAACCTGGAATATTGTTCTTGCCTCTGGTCCCCGCATTACCAACAGTACCAAGATCAAATCGAGTCAGTTCAGAAACAGTTTTTGATTTTTGCCCTTCGTGGCCTAAACTGGGACACCACCATCCACTTACCTCCCTCTGAACAGAGATTGCGCCTAATAGACCTCCCATCACTTAAATCCAGAAGAATCTGCCATGCGGTAGTTTTCATCCAAAAGCTTCTGGCCGGTGATATTGACTCAATTGCTCTCCTAAGCCTAATAAATTTGTCAGTGCCACTTAGAGCAACTCGACACTATATACCCATCTATCTACCGCCCCGCCTAACGAACTATGCTCATCGAGACCCCTTCCGTTGCCTGTGCCTTGTTTACCATGAGTACTATCACCTATTTTCTATAGATAGCTCTCCATTAGACGTAAAGAACTCCTTGATGTCACTCCTCAACTAATACCCTCATGCAATGGCAAGTACGTACTCTGACCACTTATGCTGTGAGTTGGACCATAGCTGGCATTTGCCAATAAATTTGTCCCACCGGGTCAGAGTTCGCTATTAGCTTAATTTGACTGAACATTGTTAAACTTACCTCTAATAAACAAAACGCCAAATATCAAAATTTTAACCAAAGACCTTGACATCGTGAATTCGTCTGGGCATATAATTTTTATACTCCTTTTCGTATCCGTTATACACATATTTATTAAAATAAAATCGTTTTAAGTAAAAAAAATTGTTTCTTATCTATTTTCTCCCTCAAATCACGGTCATGAGTAATATATAATATTTTTAAGTTGATTTGCGAAGTTTGGTTGAAGACGTTAAAAGTGACACGAAGACGAAGTTAGCTTTGCCTTTCTCGTTTAAAATATTTTCCGAAACATTTGTTAATTTTAAATTTCGAATTGTAATCAAGTAAAATCTTCACATAGCGAGATCACGCAATAGTGACTTAACAATTATCACAAAGACATAAAGTTCACGATTGAGTTAGAAGTTGACCAAAGACTACCGTTCTTGGATTCCGCTGCAAACCTCTAAAATTTTACAGAAGGTTCGGTCCGGGGGTTCGAACCCGTTGTAAAGCCTAAGGTTCGGTTCGCGGACCGGTTCTCGGAACCCCTGAACCCAAGGTTTTGGTTCAAACCTCGGTTCGCTTTAACATAGAAGAATAATTTCGATTTATTAACTCTTATTTTCACATATCAATAATGCAAATTTCAATTATCAAATTCATTAGCTGACACTAACAACTTTTGAGAACCGCTTAGTTTAAATTAATAAGCATTCTTCTTAGATTGTAAACTGTTGAAAAGGCCCGTTAAACTGATTCCTGAGTTGCTGGAATAGCAAGTATAGTTAACGCAATGTTTTTTAAATCTGCTTTTTTTCACCTTTCCAAAATTTTAAAACATTTGTCGATGTATTGGACAATAGTAGAAGGAATATATAACATTATTCACAGATTTGATATTAAATATTGGTTTATTGCTTTCTACTTTCTTTCAAAACTTCCCTTCTACGCAGTCAGAAGTTGATTCATTTAAAACTCTCATCAAGAATTTCTTTTTGGAGCTTCAGCATGTCTGTAATGTGTAATGTGAAGTTAACAAAGTTTGAAATCTTGGGTCTTAGAGCACTGCAGTCAATGTTGGTACTTAGCTCATAATAGAAGAACGTTTATCGAACGAGTATAGTAATAATCAAAAGATCTCAAAACAGTTGCTCGAAATGAAAAACAAGCGGAATAAAAATCACTTGCTAGTAATTGTGAATCCTGTAGCTTTAAAGCATTTGTTTTGGCTGCAGCAATAAAAAAAATATTTTGAACTATCAAATGTTATTAGGTGGAGCTCTTTTTAAAGAACTCTGAATTAAAAAATCTTTAATAGTTAGTAAACGTTCAATTTCAATTTGAATTTTTTATAAGCAAAGATTTCATATAATGTGAGTACGAATGTCAAACTAAACGTCCCTAAAAAATCGTTATCTACTAAATTTTGAGCGTGTGCAGCACAACAAACTGTAATTACATAGTCCTCCAGGGAATTTATTGAGTTAACTTGGTCATCGTCCAAATCAAAAAATGCTTTTGAAGCACATATTCTTCATAGTTGCATTCCTTTTATGCTCTGCAGTTGTCATTTAAATGTTATAATGCTCGATCCATATTCGTTTCTTGACTTCTCTTCTTGAACTTCTTGAATGATAGTCAGATTACAATGAATTTCTATATTTCTATATTGTATGTGTCGTTAAAAAAACTACTTAATTTGTTGAACCGAACCGAATTTTTCTAAGAAGTGGTCCGGTTCGGGTTCAGGTTCGAGGAGTCAAAAATATGTGAGGTTCGGTTCATAGTCCGGTTCGTCGGACCCAAAAAACCCGAACCGAACCGGTTCTAAGGGGTTCGGTTCAGGACCGGTTTGCAGCCTTTTGATATACAAACTCCCATGTGCTGGGGACCGAATCACTGTATGCGATAAGGTATACATTGGCACGACAAAATCTAAATTAAAAACTACACTATCAGGACATAAGTCTGATATAAAACGACGAGACGAGACACCAATCCAAAAAACAGGAATTGCGGCCCACTGTGCTTAGAGCAGGCATGCAGCAGATTTCTCAAATGTGAGCATACTGCAACAGGAACAACAATTCACTACTAGAATGAATTTTAAAACGGACACAGAAAATTGTGCTCACTTATACAGACACCTACTTTAGCTTAGTAATAAGAAAATGGACTCGAGTTTCAAACTCCGCAGCTGACTAATTGGACGCTGTTGCTTTCTGTATGTAAACATTTTGTTTTGTATCAAATATAATTTGATGACGAATGCCGACGTCATCTCGAAATATATTGGAGACAAAAGCAAACTGTGTTTTAATTTAATATAAAGCACATAAAATATACACGACCTTGAGCCTACCAACAACTATTTCTTAAATAACTAAGAATAGGTCGCTAAACCCAACAAGTATCTTTCCACTTTCCTTCAATACAATGTACAGAGTCTGACACAGGGTAACAATAAACAGCTTCTTAACATGTACCTTTTAAATAATCACTATGACCTAGCCATTCTCTCTGATGGCATGGCTCAAAGACAACTCAGAATCCAGCCTACCGGGGTACAAATCATTTCTATTGTAAGCCCAGATAGAAGAGCTACGGAGGTGTAGGAATTTACATAATTTACAAATTCTTTTAATTTTAATTACATATTCATTTGGTACATACAACTAAAGTTATTTGCCATTTTAAAGAAATAAGGTGGATCGAAGCTTTGGCTCTATACATATATATGAAAATTAAAATCTAAAATTCTTTTAAGCAGCCAAATTGGAATGAAACGAATCGTGCAAGAATCTGTTAAACAAATTAAATGCTAAGGCTGCAGCTGCGTTAACCATCCAAAGGAGTGCCCAGATAAACCATAGACACCTCCGTATTGCCATAGACAGCAGATACTGTGGGATAAAGCTTCTTATCCGGCAAACCTGGAAGAAGAAAATGTCAATATTTTAAGATTTTACGTTATTCTAAGGTATTGAAGATCGAACAATTCAGGAAATATACAAATAGAAATTTGTATGCTCACCTCGAAATGCCACGCCCAGAAACTCGTAATTCTTTTCAAATGACAGTGTATTATCGTCACAATCAAGTATTACCCGTATACGTTCGCCCACTTGATACTTCGGAGCGTTAGACAGCAGTGGATAGCTGCCCTGCAAAATATCGCCATTGTGCAACAAATGATTCTCAACTAAATTCCAACCCCAACTTGATTCATCTGAGCCCAATAAAGCAACATAGCCATGACATTGTAACGCTCCCTCCTTGGTGGAAATGCCGATTACAGCCACAGTACCCAAGGGACCCTCCCAGATCACCTCCCAGGCATGACGACCCTGACGAAAACCGATTTTGCCGCGAGCTGCATCTGTGCTCTGGGCCACGGGATTGCTTAAAATCAAAAATCATTCATCAAAAAATTCCAGCACTTGTGTGTTGTTTCCCCCTCACCGATGCAGGGTAAATCCATTTGGCTTGATATACACATTCCTCGAGCAATCATTGGGACTCCAAGCGTGAAAATAAGCCCTCAGTTTTGTCTTGTATGTGGGTACAGAGTTCAGCAGATCCGATTTCATCGCCTCTTTGGGCAACTTGTGCAGACAGTGCCACCGCCAGACATCAGAATTCTCGTCATTAAGGAAATGGTACCAGCTTTTACAGACTTGCGAACAGCGGCTTAAATCATTAAGCTCCAGGTAGGAGAATATAACTTCTAGGACATTGAAATTGCTCAAGGCTGCCACAGGATCGACACACGACATCGACATTGTACAGCACCAGAAATTTCCCTCTCTTGAGGGATTGTTTTTGGCATCAACAACTTTTTGATTAATTTTATTGCTTAATTTAGTGCAGTGTGACTGTTTGTGGTTGAACCACTATATCGATAGTTCCTGCAGTCTGGCAACGCTTGCAAACAGCTGTGTGCATTTGTAAATTAAGAAGAAATGGGACGCGTTGGCTTACAAATTTCTGCTACTTTGGAAAACATTGATAAACTAGAGACTAGTCATCCGGATTATGCATTCTTTGTAAAAATCACCTGCAGCAATTGTGGCGAGCAGTCGGAAAAATGGCACGATATTGTGGAATCGGAGCGGGTGCAGCAGGATTCGCGAAATACGGCTGGCTTTAACTTTTACATGAAATGTAAAATGTGTGGACGTGAGAATAGCATTGATATTGTGGAAAAGTCCAATGGTAAATAATTTAAGCTACTATATGTATATATATGCTTACATTTGATATCAAAAATTGGGTTTAACTTGTGCAGTTGCCGCTGCAGCAAGTATGTACAGTGGTCGATAAAAGTATTCCGACAGTCTTACAATTTACAAGTGTAAGTAATGTGTTGTGGTTTCTGAACATTCTGGAGCCACAACAACCACAAGAAATATAAGGAGAAACCCGATTTTTGTTTGTCTGTGTGTCCGTGTATAGCAAAAAGCGTTGGCCTTGGTAAAATTAACATATGTACAGGGTGGACCATCTAGTGTTTGGAATTTGAACTATTCATAATTTGACTATATATGTACAATGTACATATATAAGATACCGAAAATAGTATTAGCAGTTCCTTGTACTCAAGTAAGGGCCGATTTCGCATCTTCTACAGAGTAAAATCCATGACTATCTGACAAATAGCAGCTATCTGGGAGAACAGAAATCGGCCCTAAGTATCGAACGTCCATTTTCTGGTGTAAAATTGAGAATGAATCGAAATTGTGAAACTAAGTTCCAATCATACGTAATTTTCTTTTAAATTTAAATTTGTTTTAAATAACCGAAATCGTAACCAAAACCGATATCTTTTTCTGTTTTAATCCCTGATTTTGACCCAGTGCAGTTTAACTGTAACTCAATCTTTTTGCTTTATTTGTTGTCATTGCAGTGGCCTACACAGCGGATGATGCCGGCAGCTTTAAGACAATTGTCATCTTTGATTGTCGTGGTGTAGAACCGGTGGACTTTTCTCCACGTGTTGGCTGGAAAGTTTATTCCACAGAGAATGGTCAAACCTTTGAGGATGTTGATCTTTCCGAAGATGATTGGGTGGAATACGATCAGAAAAACAAGAACTCAGTGGGTGTCTACGAATTTGCCTCAAAATTTATTAAGTTGAAAAAGTAAGGCGTGTTAATTGAATTGTTATAAAAGCCAAAAAACATATTATTTGCAAAAAAAAATGTTTTTGACGGAGGAAAGGGTTAATTGCGCAGTTCTCTCTTCTAATAAAGCTGTCTAAACAAATTTCCATGACAAATTGGAAAAACTGGATATAGGTGAGGCTTACAGGGGACCCTTTGGTGGTAATTTAAGGGTCATAGATCAGGTGGCCATGTCTGAGTTAGACCTCTTTGGCTAAGAACGTACCCTCTGTGATAACATATATTGTCTGAGCTATTCATCCCAAATGGTTGTGTGGCAGAATGATTAATCCTATTTCGAATTCAAGTTGTCAGATTGGTTCAACAAAAATTATACCTTTTAGAATCT
Source organism: Lordiphosa stackelbergi (assembly GCA_018904235.1). Lineage (NCBI taxonomy): Eukaryota > Metazoa > Arthropoda > Insecta > Diptera > Drosophilidae > Lordiphosa > Lordiphosa stackelbergi. The sequence goes on along the minus strand of JAEIFU010000229.1, from coordinate 119,267 downwards.
TAAAAACCGCCAAGCGATTTCTTTGTTATCTAGTCAATATAGGGCAACAGAGTTTCAGAATCTCTAGACAGATATAGAATAAGTCTAAAAATCGGCTCCCAAAATATCCAACATTTACGATCCCCGAAGTTTATGGAATGGAATTGTGTGATTAACTGGCTATAAAATAACAATCTCCAATTTGTAGAGAAATGGTTCAGTACCATTTCTTAGAAACATGCAATAGCCCATTTTATGTACTATCATAAAAACGATTTTAATAAAAATCTACCGTGCGCTTTCAAAGATGTTCAAGAATGAAGGTTTAATTCCTTCTGAATGTACCTTAACCAATTGCACGATTAAAGTGAATTTTTATATTGCGTTCCCAATGATCCTCTCCACATTTGCTGAATTTTGGAGATTTTTTCCCTAAACCATTAAAAACTAAGTTAAACTTGTTGTCGTTGCAAAAGACCAATGAAACAGCTGTACGATCAACTAGCTTCCCTTGCGGTGTGTTGTGTTTTAATGGATGAATTGGATTCAAAGATTATCACTCATACGTACTGTTGCCCTTGCCAATTTATAAATAAAAAATCCCTCCCAATAATTTTTTTCTTTTATAATTAATTTTTTATTTAATATTTTACATTTTAAAATTTAAAATTAAAAAATATATTATTTATTTTAAAACTATATTTAAATAAATTTTTATTTACTTTTAAAATTTTAAACAAATTTTAAAAATTTAAAAATATCGTAAATAAATTATAAAATTTTACAATGGTTCTAAAATGGTCTTAAACATAATTTTCAATAAAAAAATAATACAAAAAATAAATTTATACATAATATTTCTGGCCCCCAAAGCGACTTACAAAGATTTGTTCAATTTGGTATTCTATTATTGCTCATAAAATGCCACATAAACGATTTTGGCGATTTTCAATTAACTTTGTTGTTTTTTAAACTATTTTTTTTATTTTTGAACTGAAATTCAGTTTATACACGTATTTTAGGCTCCCAATATGTCCTACCAAATTTGGTTCAATTTGGACTATTATTTCATATAGCTTCAGAATCTATATGTAAACAGTATTTATTCTCAATATCGGATCCATCCGAATCGGTATCGTCAGTATTATCTTCATCACAAAAAGGGTCCATACTACAACTTAATGTAAAAGAGGGCACGTCCAAAAGCGCAATGACATCCGTCGGAAGAGGTATCTTTATATTTTGTGCCTTCCTTTTATTTAAACATAAACTAGAGATCAGTGGATCGCTAGAGTCCATAGCTCTATGAAAAACGACGTGCACGTCTTCCAAAATTAGGTGATATATTCTGATCATCGTCCCTTGTTTTAATAATTAATTTTGAAGTCATCCAATTTAGGTATCTGGGCTCTGTTTTGAATCTGTGTTTTGTACTGTTGCATTTGATGAAGCATTTATTTGCATAGGCCACGAAATTTTTAATCTTTTTTTTATTTGCTCATTTTTTTATAGATGAACTTTCTCCACATTTTTTATATATGAAATCGAATACAGCTAATGTTTTACGTCCATTTGTTAACCACACTTCAATCAATTCTTTGTGCTCAAACTCAAAGTGGTCTGAAAAAATCGTAATTTCACGGGTTTGTGAAAATTCGTGAAAAAACCAATTAGACTATCGTAAAGAGGACACTTTAATGAACAATATTGCATTAACAGTTACGACAATCCACGACAATCCACCGAACTTTTACTCCACGAAACAGAATTATTTTGAGGTTAAGCTCGCCTAAAACAACACACAACAAAAACACATAAAACAAAGGACAAAGCACATATATAGAACAAACTGAAACGAAATTGTATTAAACATACCTTGGACATTATTTTCCATAGTTTACTTCAATTGTTTTAATCAATTTTCGTTTATTTTAAAGGCAATAAACTTAGACAAAATTTTGCCACAACAAAAGCCACATGCGAAGTTAAATGAATGGCTGACTTTCAGGGCTTCGCAAAACTTTAAGGGCTGCATATCATAATAAAATTTTTCGATTCTGCGGGGAAAAGGCGACCACTGGGATGTACTCTTTTAAAAAACTAATCGATTTTTACAAATCGCAACTTTTTTTTGACTTTATGCCAAATAAACCGACTTTGGGACCATTGTATTTTTTAGAAGATTATTTGAACTTTGCGCCAATCAAAACTGAGTTTAACTATTTTGGGCACGCTGAATGGAATTTTTCTTCAGTTTTATTTTAAAAAGCCCATTCAATTCACCGTTAAATTTTAAGCCAACATGATATTTGGTTATACTTAAAAATAAATACTATATTGTCGATGTGTAGGCGCGTTTTCTACTACACATAAACGCATAAAGACAAACGGTATCTAATTCATTGGTACAACAACCGTTAACGGAGATTTAAATTTGCTTTAACAATCGTGCCCTCTAAAGTAAACTATTTTAGATAAATTTTCTTAGCCATCGCGTTCAATTAGTCAAACTATTGATTAAATTGTTTTTGATTCCTCTCGTCGCTATCGGAATTGATAAAGATATGAACAATCGGACGGTTCATTCGCCAGTTATATCTATTGATTTGAAGTAAAATAGCAAAAAGCGGTTTTTGGGCCATAACTTCAGATTTTGGGGGTGTTAGGAAAGAACCAAGTATGAGGAAATGCTATACTCGACTGGCCCAACAATATGTACTGGGTCTCGTGAAAAGTATGTGCAGATTTTTTTTTGTAACACTGTGTTATTAGTATAGATAGGCAGATCAAGTTTATTTCAGATTTGCAACTTATGAAACTATATATGGAACGAGGAATCAAAATAAATTGATTTGCGAATCCGGTTTTTGATACGTACCTTAGGTTTTAGATTCTGGCTGATTTCGGTACATGTTTGGTTCAGTAAGTACCGGTAATGAATTCAACAGAAAGTAGTTACAAGAGATGCAACATAATCAAATTTACCCCGGAAAATCATTGTTATAAACTTGATTAAACTTTTCAATTTGCATAATATATAAAATCGGATGGGATATTTATTGAACACCATTTAGGTACATCTAATTTCGTATATAAAGTTTTAAGCATAAAAGCGTAGCTTATTTTTTTGGTACAATTATTATTCGTGTTTCTCTTCATATTCTCTACCAAAGGTACACAGAGTATATTAAGTTTGTGCAAAAATATGTAACAGGTAGAAGAAATCATTTCCGACCCCATAAAGTATATACATATATTTTTGATCAGCATTAACAGCCGACAATTTCTGATTAATTTCTATTTCTAATCAATCTAGAAATTGATAAAGCACCATCCTACAGGGCACGTACTACAGCATCTGCCAGATCAGCTTTATTCCTAATGTGATTGTGATAATGGCAGGCGTACTCAACTGCAAAGCCTCCTTCAGAAGCAGCTCCTTCAATAAAAACAAAATCTACATAACCGGCTCCAACCACAGGCTGAGTCTCATATGGAACGGGGCAGCAGCTGCAAGCGCTGTGTAGAAGCAGGACCCACTCATGAATAAAACAATTCAACTGAAAAAGAAAGCTCATAATCGAATCTGTACCGGTACGATGTTTCAGTTCATTATATTTCTTTTGTGGTTACAATAATATCTTGACTCTCATACCGGTTGTCAGAATATGCCAATTGTCGGTTTCAGTTCTCAGCTTTAATTGGTTAATTTTCAGTATACGGTTCCGGTGTGGTTCCATGTCTAGAACTTAGTTAGCCTTCTTCGAAACTTCATTAGTTAGATAAAGTTATTAGGCCCTATCGATAAGAAATGTCTTCTTTTGAAAGAAACATTTCATTAGTCAAGGTAGAGTCATGGGGGAGACAATCTGTTATGTTTAGTGTATTTTATTCGGTTTCAGAAACTTTGGCAGATTTTTTGAAAAGGTCGGAATTGAAACTATAAGTATGAGTTTTGACGAATCTAAAGCTCTACTTTAATATGCCCCAGGTCGGATCTTTATTTAATATTCATGGTTGTTCCTTTTCTGAAACAAAATCCCTAAGCTTGCAGCAATAAAACAATTTGAACTCAATGAGAATTAGCTGTTTTTTGTAACAGCTATTTTTAGCCTTTTATAGCCAAATCAGTGTTTTGGTGGCCTCTGGTCACACTTGACTGGCTCAACGTGCGCTGAAATATAACTCTGTTGAAAGTTAAATAACAATTTAATTAAATTTACTTTACACATCAACAAAATGTCAATGCGTGCTATTGGTGTATTGGGAGGACAGGCGCGTCAATTGTGCCGCCTTAGTGGGATCTGGAGGCAAAGTACCCGCTCAGCATCAGCTTGGGCTCTGACTTACAGTGGGCAACAACAGCAGCAGCGATTTGCCGGTAAATTATTGACCTCCAGTTCCTCCATCTGTGAATGCTTATGTAACACCTTCAATTCTAGCCCTTCCTTATCGCTGCTTTACCACGGAAACCAAGGAAACGCCCAGCGGATCCGTGGACAAACACGAATTTCAGGCCGAGACCCGCCAACTGCTGGACATAGTGGCTCGCTCGCTTTACTCTGATCATGAGGTCTTTGTGCGTGAGTTAATCTCCAATGCCAGCGATGCTTTGGAAAAGTTTCGCTACACCGCCTTGAGCACAGCTGAGGAGGAATTGTCCGCAAAGGATCGTCCGCTGGAAATTCGCATCACCACGGATAAGCCGCAAATGCAATTGACAATCCAAGACACAGGCATTGGCATGACGCGCGAGGAGCTGATCAGTAATCTGGGCACCATAGCACGCAGTGGCTCGAAGCAGTTTCTCGAGCAGCTGAAGCAGGAACAACAGGCGGCTCAGGCCGCTTCGAATATAATTGGACAATTTGGTGTTGGTTTCTATTCGGCTTTCATAGTTGCCAATCGTGTGGAGGTGTTTACCAGAGCGGCGAGTCCAAATGCTCCTGGCTTGCGTTGGTCCACTGATGGCACTGGATCCTATGAAATTGAGGAGGTGCCCAATGTGGAATTTGGCACCAAAATTGTGTTGCACTTAAAGACCGAATGCCGGGAGTATGCCGATGACGATAGAATCAAGTCTGTGATAAAAAAATACTCCAATTTCGTGGGCTCACCGATACTGTTGAATGGCAAGCAGGCCAATGAGATTAAGCCGCTGTGGCTAATGGAACCCCAGAGCATTAGCCAGGAGCAGCATCAGGAGTTCTATCGCTTCATCAGCAACAGCTTTGACTCGCCCAGATTCACTTTGCACTACAATGCAGATGTTCCACTGAGCATACATGCGCTGCTTTACTTTCCAGAGGGGAAGCCGGGCCTGTTCGAGATGTCCAGGGATGGTGGTACCACGGGAGTAGCCCTCTACACCCGCAAGGTGCTCATACAATCCAAGACGGAGCATTTGTTGCCCAAATGGTTGCGTTTCATCAAAGGTGTGGTGGATTCGGAAGACATACCCCTGAATTTGAGTCGAGAGCTCTTGCAGAATAGCTCGCTCATACGCAAATTGTCCAGTGTCATTTCCTCACGTGTCATTCGCTTTCTGCAGGAGCGTGCCAAGAAACAACCCGAGGAGTATGAGGCCTTCTATAGGGATTATGGTTTGTTCCTCAAGGAGGGTATTGTCACGTCCACAGATCCCTCGGAAAAGGAAGAAATTGCCAAACTCTTGCGTTTCGACTCGTCCAAGTCGGATGTGGAGGGTAAACGCATTTCCCTAGATGATTACTACAATTCGGTCAGTGCGGAACAGAAGAATATATACTATTTGGCTGCACCAAATCGCATCCTGGCCGAATCCTCACCCTACTATGAGAGCCTTAAGAAACGCAACGAGTTGGTGCTCTTCTGTTACGAACCCTACGACGAGCTGGTTCTCATGCAGTTGGCGAAATTCAAAAGCAAGCAGCTGGTCTCGGTGGAAAAGGAGATGCGTGACGAATCCAAGGAGACGGCTTCGCTCTCAGACTTTGGTGAGGGCAGTCTCGCGCGTTCCGAGCTGGACACTTTGATTCCCTACCTGCAGGATGAACTCAAGGGTCAGGTGGTTAAGGTCAAAGCCACCACGCGCCTGGATACGCATCCGTGTGTGATAACCGTTGAGGAAATGGCTGCTGCCCGTCATTTTATACGCACTCAGAGTCATCAGATGCCCGAACAAAATCGTTTCGCTCTGCTCCAGCCGGAATTGGAAATCAATCCCAAGTGGGTTACCCTGACACGACAACAACAGAACATATTTTAATTTAATTTTGTTTTTTATTCCAGGCATCCCATTATTAAGAAGCTAAATGGACTGCGTGTCAGTAATCCGGAGTTGGCTCAACTTATAACCAAACAATTGTTTGCCAACGCCATGGTGGGTGCTGGTCTGGCTGAGGACCCGAGGATGTTGTTGACGAATATGAATAGTTTGCTGACGAAAGCTTTAGAGAAATATTAAGTTAATGGCTAAATCCCAATTGTGTATAAATGTATTTTAAGTGTTAAAATATACAAGACCTCGCTTAACACGGGGTAAGATATATTCATCCGATTTGGATCAAAGATCATATTCATACCGGAAAGTATAAAGACTGTACCATTGAAAACAGAAAAGTATTTCTCACTAGGACAAATTTTTCGACCGATTGTTCCCATAGGGGTGATGAAAATTAGACCGCGTGAATTAAGACAGCCATCGGCGGTCTAATTTCATTCTGCAAAATGAATTTAGGCCGCCATTCCAAAATGAAATTAGGCCCCGCTGTCTAATTTCATCCTGCAAAATGAATTTAGACCGCCATCACATAATGAAATTAGACCGCGAGGCCTTAATTCACTTTTCAATATGAATTTAGGCCGCCATTACAAAAGAAATGTATTTTTGGTTTTTTAGTAAAAGAAACTATCTATAGCATTAAGAAATAATAAAAATTGGATACAAAAAAATCGCGTGATTTTTTATATCAAATTTTCGCCTGCGGCGCTAAACTTGAATCCATTTTTTAAATTAAATAATGTAAGTTTGCACAATGCAAATCACTAAACTGATCAACATAATTAAAAGACCGCTTCTTAAAATGCTGAAATTTTGGCATTAGACTTCTAAAAATATTGCTGATTTTTATACCCGTTACTCGTAGAGTAAAAAGAGTATACTAAAGTCGTGCAAATGTATGTAACAGGCTGAAGGAATCATTTCCGACCATATAAAGTATATATATTCTTGATCAGCATCAACAGCCGAGACGATATAGACTTGTCCGTCTGTCTGTATGAACACCTAGATCTCATCTCAGAATTGTTTTTCGAAGAATCGCTCCTATGGCATACTATATGGCATACTCCTCAAATGAGGTTCCTTAAAGTTTTTGGGCAAAGTTTGGTCAAGATAGCTTTAAATGTTGAATTTGAACCTAACGGACAACATTGGCGCCCTCGATCGATATCGATTAGATACCCAGAGCAACCCTACAAATAGCTCAGGGTGGCGTGAGCCGAGAGTGAGCAAAGCATATAAAAGGCCGGCACCAGCGCATGTGGGCATCGACGGACATGGTTAAATAAATATCTGATTCCTTTATGCGCTAAAAACATCAGACCTGAATACCCACTGCAAGGTATAGAAATGCAATATAAAATAAGTTGTCTTCTGACCCTACGCACCCAGCAGAATACCCGGCTCGCCGTCAACGCCCCCTCACCCCCACCCACATCCACCAAACTCCTTTTCAACCCACATCACAAAGGGCCATAAGGTCTTTAGTTGGTCACGGAATCGGCCGGCTGATTAGTTTTTTAATCAGTCATCGCTTAAATAAAAAACAAGTAAGAGTGTTGCGGTCGAGTGCCCCGACAGCAAAATACCCTGTTCCAATAATGTGGTTCCTATAGCTTTGAACTCCTTTTATTTTAAAATTTATTTGAATAATTGGGGAGGCGCACTTGCATATCTTCGGTGTTTTTGCTCGGATCTTTTAGTGGTATACAGAATAGAATATTAAATCATTAGGTTTAAACCAGTGTCCGGCAAAACACACATGCTTATTTTGCCTTTGCATGTGTGCGTTCAGACACGCGAAAGCGCTCTCAGTTAGCACATTTTTGTTATTGCAAAAGAGAGCAGTGTACGCTCGTATAGTGTCTGTGTATCGACGCCGCTGTTACAGAGGATGGACGTCGCTACTTGTATACACAGGAAATTGAACGGTGCCGGACACTGGTTTAAACTTAAAAATTTTAGCTCTGACAGTTTTTCGCGGTTAGAAGGAGAAGGAGGAAGAATTTGCCAAATCTAAAATTTGAAAGTGACTTTTTTATGTTTTGTTATGTGTAATTTTGAAAATGAGTTTGGCGCTAATCGCTGGCAATTAAAGATTCGCCCATACAACCTTGACCACGCACTTTCCACACAGGGGTGAATTTTCCGGAAGATTGGTATGCAGTTGTTGTTGAATTTTCATATAGATCTTTGAAAATAAGTCTGAGCTTGATCGGATGAAAAACAAAAAAGTTTCATACAACAGTTTTCCACGAATTTTCCACATATCCCGACAGAATTTTCCAAAATCCATTCTTAGTACTCACTTTCAGCATAAGATAAAACTACTGTGAAAATCTCATCTTTCTATCATTTATGGTTTAGGCTGTGCGACGGTCACTAGTCAGTCAGTCAGGTGGAACTCTTTTATATATATAGACTAGCAAATAACCCGACGCGCTTCGCTGCGCCTTCAACAGTATGCTCTTTGCTGATGGGTTTTTCCTCCAACTCCCACCCCCATCCCTCCCATCCACTCCACATCCAATTCCCACTCACTTCCCACCCACTTTCCGCCACCATCCCGCCCCCATCTTGCCCACATCCCACCCACTTCCCTCCCACTTACCTCCCACTTCCCGCCCTCATCATACCCACTTCCCGCACACATTCCACCCACATCCCACCCACATTCCTTCCGCATCCCACCCACTTCCCGCCACATTCCACCCACTTCACAACCAGTTACCGCCCACTTTCCACCCACTTCTAAAACAACAAACCACTCACATCCCAATCACTTCCCAGTGGGCATCCCGGCGTTATTTCCAGCATGGGAAAATTAAATCACAAATAAATTTTCATTTTGACCGTACAAACCGAGTTTCAAGCCAATCGGATGAAAAATAGTCTATTTGCATGCAGAATTTTCCGGGAATTTTCCGACCGTCAGGTCAAATTTTCCAACTTCAGAAAATCACATTTCAAACTATTTCGAATTCTGTCCTTGCAAACCGAGTTTCAAGCCAATCGGGTGAAAAATTGTTTTTTCATGCAGAATTTCCGGGAATTTTCCGACCGTTGGGTCAAATTTTCCAATATCAGAAAATCACATTTAAAACTTATTCTGTCCTTACAAACCGAGTTTCAAGTCAATCGGATGAAAAATAGTTTTTTTATGCAGAATTTTCCGGGAATTTTCCGATCGTTGGGTCAAATTTTCCAACATCGGAAAATCACATTTCAAACTATTTCGTATTCAGCCCTTACAAACCGAGTTTGAAGCCAATCGGATGAAAAATAGTTTTTTTCATGCAGAATTTTCCGGCCATTTTCCTCGTGGGCGGATTTTCCAAAATCGGGAAAACACGTGTCGAATTATTTCGCGTACTTTGCATACAAACCAAATATTAAGTCAATCGGGTGAAAAATAACATTTTTCCCATACAAAATTTTCCGACGCTTTTCCGACTTTTCCGGGTGGAATTTTCCAAAACCCCGTCTTAGTACGCACTTTCACCACTAACAGAAACTCCTGTCCAAATTTCAGCTTTCTATCTCTTACCGTTTAGGCTGTGCGATGATTGCCAATCAGTCAGTCAGTCAGTGAATCAGTCAGGACACTCTCTTTTTATATTTATAGAAATAATATAATATAATAAATATATAAATAGCTCACCGAGCGGAGAGTACGACGAGGAGGACTAGGAGTAGCTGACGTCAACGGCAACTTCGTCCTCTAGCTGCATTTTCTAAAAATTAAAATTATTAATTTTATTGAGTTTCAATTCAATATAGAATTAAGATAACAAAATAAATATTAACTAGAATTTACAGGCTGCACTTTAGTGATGTCATCCAATCGGCGACGATTTTTTTAGTCCTTAAAAATAGCCATGAAGTCCTTTTAAGCACGCAATACGAAACGGAACAAAAGCGGGCGACGGCTCCCACTTCTCCAATTAAAAATTCTCTACCTTTCACTTACGAACTTGGAAACTTTTTGTCCAAATCGGACGACTATATCATGCTGCCAGGATATCGAAAACGCGGCGGCGTTGTGAGACCCAAAACTTTTTCCGTATTTAATATTAACGACTCCCACTTCAACAATTATTATAACATACGCTTTACATAGGTAGGAAAAAACGTCACATTTTTGCTTCTTGAAAAGTATTTATAGAACTTTAGTTTATAATTAACTCACAACATTTTAATTCTTTAGATTAAAAAGTTTGGATCGGGCTTAGCTTATTGCATGGAACCGAAAAACAAAAAATTTTTCTTGTCCAATCTTCGGTACTTCAGCGTGATTGTTTCAAAACCTTGCGCAAAAATTCGCGTGTTGGCGATATGGGCATGGTATATCTTAAAGCTGTCAAAGAGCTACGTTCCAAAATTGTGATAAAAATATGTTTTTAATTTTGACTCAGAGAATACGACAGTGGGTTTTGGTCAATCGGCTCACTATATCTTACACTGTCTAAGATATCTTTTGGAAAAAATTGTTTGTCTTAATGATCAAAAAAAACTTAAATTAAAAATAAAAAGAAAAAATAAAAGTAAAAAAAAAATTTTACCACATCACATAACTCACGACATATTCATCTACCTGCATTCTGATGATATCCAATTTGGCCGATTTGATTCAAGTCCAATAGAGGCAATGCTTCAGAATATTTGGTAATGGTGACATTGACATCCTGTCCCCGGAACTCATCCACAAATGAATGCGTGTCAGCTCCAGATCTCTGTCAATGTATAACAATCAGAAGCAAATACTTGCAATTGTTCCAAACTTTACTCACTTGAGTTGGGTGGTGTCCACAGTGTACTGGCTGAGTTCGTGATGGTGATTAAAAACTTTGCCACTGCTAAGAAGCCACAGAAGAGGACATTGTGACGCAGACGACATTGTGGAGGAAGCCGATTTGAATGTGGAAGAGGTGGCGGTGGGAGTAGGCCATATATGTTAGGCTATGGATTAGATTAGAGCAATATAAATATAAATTATTATATTAATTGTATTTATATTTGAATTTTTAACAAACTCACCTTATATAGACTTATGACCCAATCTTAAAAACTACTTTCTGTTTTTGCCTATACATTTTCATTATTCTCATTTGCTGCTATGCTCTTCCTCTCAGCAATTTCCTTCCTTATTGTTTCAATAACTTCCTCTTTCGGTAGGCCCACAACAGAGGAAATTGTTACATAATAAATGTCTGCCGTATCTTTTCCTTTCATCAATCTATCCAGCATTATAAAGTTTATCTCCAACATCGATATAACTTTGTCGCGTGGACTTCGCGGTTCATGTTCATTCTGTTGATCCTGTGGTTGATGTTGATGCTGGGCTTGATCTTGGTTTTCTATGGTCCCCTTCCCCGTGTGTGGTTTTCGTATTCGTCCTTTTCTTCGTCATAAAAATAAACAATAAAAAATGTTTTAAACATGTTATACAATTTTTTTTAACAAAATTGTTAAAACGTGCTTGATTTAAGGTAAATCAGCAATATCAATTATTTATATTAAGGATAAAGCATGTTTTTGGCATTTTTTATAAAAAAGCTCAATTTTTACTGCGAAATTTATTTAAAGCCACTCTTAAAAAAAAAAAAAAAAAACGGATACAGAATAAGGATAATAAAAAATCAATAAATAATGGATTAAACCTCCAGGCTTATTTAAGAGCTTAAAAATGCCTGACCGGTTGGCGCTAATCATGAATTCGAACTCTGAATCCGGTATTTTGGCCCATTTCTCAGTAACAGCCTTACGAAGGACCTCAGTCGAGTTGAAATTTCGTCCGCCAGCATAAACACGACGTGCAAGGAGAACGTACTGGCCATTCAAGAAGCTTGATTTTCTGTTTATTGAACCACTTACATCTGGCCCTTGACACGTTTATGGCAGCATTGTCTTGCTAAAAGATTGTATAGTGTCCCACTCTTGGTTCAAAAAGTCTACTAAGAGTTCATCCAATAAATTTAAGTAACCTACTGAACTCGTGCGACCGTTAATCTTTAAAAAAATGACGACTAAGCCCGCATTGACAGACATCTAATAAATAAGCTAGAAGGGATATTACGAAACGTCGAATGTCCTCGAGGCAGGAGCTTACAAATGTGGTACTCTCAGATGAGAAAAAGGTTAAATTGAATGGGTCAGATGGTTTTAGTTACTAAAGGCACGACATTAAGGCGTCTGAGCGCATTTCGACCTCCCAAAACTGTATTGGCGGCTCTGCGATGTTTTAGGACGCTTTTAGATATGCAAGATTAGGGGTCGCAGGAATACAGAGGGCTCTTAAAACTTATTGGGTGAAGTGTTATTTGTCTTTTTGGAGCAGTAGCCGGACCCGGACACCATCTTTCAGCAAGATAATGCGCCCGCTCTCGCTTCAAGGGCCATTCGTGGGTGGTTCATGAATCCAATTTAAAACATGTGTGGTAACCTTGCACGTCGTGTTTATGCTGGCGGACGAAATTTCAACTCCACTGAGGTCCTTAGTAAGGCTGTTACTAAGGAATGGGCCAAAATACCGGATTCAGAGTTCGAATTCATGATTAGCGCCATCCGGTTAGGCATTTTTAAGCTAATAAATAAGCCTGGAGGTTGAACCCATGTTTATTGATTTTCTATTATCCTTATTCTGTATCCTTTTTAAATTTTTAAGACTGGCTTTAATTAAATTTCGCGGTGAAAATTGAACTTTTTTTTTAAAAAAAATGCCGAAAACATGCTTTAACTTTAATATAAATATTTGATATTGTTGATGTACCTTAAATCAAGCACGTTTTAATAATTTTGGTCAACAAAAATTTTATAACATGTTTTAAACATTTTTTATTGAACAAAATATAAGTGGCTTTAATTAAATTTCGATGAGTGTATGTGGCGTTTAGTAGTGTAGTGAATCCTAAGTTCAGAATGTCTGCTAAACTGCCTTTTGCAGGTGTTACAGATAGGCCTAGATGTATCAATTTTTTTCCTTTTTATTTTTAATGGCTCTTCGTCTTTGCCACTCGACGCCTCCACCTCCTCCGTATCTACGAAACCCGCTAAGGGTTCTTCATCCTCACTAATAATATCCTCGCTCTCGCTTTCGCCCAAAAAAACCGTGCGGAACATTCGGTTTTCATTGGTACGGGCATGACTATGTCTCGAGGTGCTGGCGTAGTCAAATTGTGTTGAGGTCGATTCCGGGACGGTGGCGGGTTCACATTCTGTCGGGGTTACGCTGGGGGTCGATTCCAGGGCGGTGGCGGGTTCACATTCTGTCGGGGTTACGCTGGGGATCGATTCCGGGACGGTGGCGGGTTTAAATTGTGTCACATTCACATCACTATTTGTATTGTCACTTTGGTGCGTCTCTAAATGCCGATCGCGGTCCGAAGGGTGGTTAAAAGATTTTTTGCACAGATTGCACTTGTACATTGTGAACACAAACGCTCGCACTTGCACTTGCACTTGTACTTTGAAGTAAAAAGTAGCTTCTCCCGCCCAGAAGTATCAATATCGATAGCCGCTGTCGATAGCGGAGGTATCGCTTATCGATTTGACTAACTGTAACTGTCTTTTGCCGCTCGAAGCAACCAATTCTGAACAATTTTTGCTATAATTACTACGTTGTTATGGATAGTGACCTATGTTTTTTATTTGGGATTTTTTAGCTGGCTCGAGGTCAATGTTTTTTACGTGCTTCCAATATAGGAAAATCAAAAACTCATGTTTGTTTGTTTTTAATAAGCACGTAAAAAACATTGACCTCGAGCCAGCTAAAAAATCCCAAATATAATTACTACGTATTGCGTATTTTTGATTTTATTTCTTCGTAGATAGACGACCCCACTTCACTTCTTCGACCAGTCCTGGATAAGATGAGACGTAAGGGGATGTCAGATGGGCAGATCTTGGACGTGTGAGTCGCATATCTCTATAAATATAAAAGAGAGTGTCCTGACTGATTGATTCACTGATTCACTGACTGACTGATTGGCAATCATCGCACAGCCTAAACGGAAAGAGATGGTGTGGGAGTGGGTGGGATGGGGGTGGGAGTTGGAGGGAAAACCCATCAGCAAAGTTCGATTTCTGGGTTCTACTTGGAATTATTATATCCAATATTGTTTGGTTTTATACTGTTGAAGGCGCAGCGAAGCGCGTCGGTGAAAGGAATACAACAAAAAACCGCAAAAACAACAACGACATTACAACAAAAATTACTAAATTTAATATAATCAAATGAAAACAACGGTATAAAAATCTTTTTTCGTCATTTTTTAAATATGCACAGTGGACTGAATGCCCTGAAAAACAGAAAAAGAAACAAATTTTTTTTTTGCTAAAGTGTATATGAAGTGAAATTTGGTTTCCAAAATAATGACAAAAACAGAAGTGGTTTTGAAGAGCAGCTATATAAAGACAAGGACTATCAAAACCTAACACAATAACTAAACCTTTAGGTGTCATTTTTAAAGGTTTACAAAAAATTAAATTACTCAAAAACTAGAAGTGGTATTAAGATGCGGTTCATTCGATAGGTAATCGGTTAAATTAAATTATGTATTTTGTTGTTGTTGTACCTGCGGTTGTTGTTGAATTTTGTTCGAAGTTAACCAAAAATTTAAAACATAGGCCCATGGTTGCAAACATTTTTTGAGAACGGATGATCTGAATTTAAAATTTGAATTGAAGATGGGGTTTTGTTAAGAATTGATGTAATTCTGGTGTGAGCTAGGATATTTTGGATGTTAGAGAGAGAGAGAGATAGAAAGGAGAGAGAGGGTGAAGAGAGAGAGGTAGAAGAGAAACTAGAGAGAGCGAGGGCAGAGGCATCAGTCCCAGGTAAGAGTATGTTATAGTCGGGCTGACGACTTGCACGTTCCACGCATGGGCCAGCGAGCCGATTTCGAAAAAAAACAAATTTTTAAGTAACAAATAAAAAAGAAAAATAAAAGATTTTAAGTTGATGACCAAAAAGGAGCCAAAGAGAGAGCGGGAAAAAAAAGCGCGGAAAAGTTGTAAGAGGTGTAAAAATGGGTAAAAAAAAAAGGAAAAAAAGAAAGGAGAAATTGAAAAAGATTAGTTAAAGTGTTGGTGGTTATGGTGAAGAGAAAAAGAACCGGGTGGGAAAGTGAAAAGTAATATGTGTAAGAAGTCGAGTAAAACAAATTGTAGGGTGAGAAATGAAGGAAAAAAAAAAGCGCAGCCGAGGGAAAGAAGAGAACACACGGAGAAAAATATATGAAGGAGAGGTTTCCAAAGGCAACAGTCCATAAAGGTTAATGCACGGCATAAAAAAGAAAAAAACCTCATAGGTGTCGGGAAAACGCCAGGGCAACAAAACACAGGCCGTCCGAATTTCGAACGTTTCAAAAGTAAAAACGAAACGAAAACGAACGTTTTACTCTTTGCTGTTCCCAATCGAACGATTTGGTTACGTTTTGACTTTTGAACTCAGTTTCGAAGTCGCTTTCATAAACAAGCGGCGGCTGGCCTGCGCGCGTGTTTATGTTACGACAGCAGCCAGAGTTGTCATCACTCTATAATTTTAATTTGCAAAGCTCTTATTTACATATTAAGTAAATTATTTTTATTTAAAACAATATTTAATTATTACATTTAAATTTGGGATATCAAATATGGTTAAAATACAGCTAAACTAACGAAAAAAAGCTGTGCAAATACATTAATCTATATGAAACAACCCTAGCAGCTATCGATTGACGGATGAAAAGACTAAAAGTAAAGTGGAATTCAGAACAGCTCGGTTTGAAAACGACCGCTCGGTTTGCTTTTTACGCAGTATTTTATAGATGTTTATAAAATAATGATTTTAATATACATAAACGTAAACATTTTGAGTGACAAACGATTTAAAAAAAAAGCATTTAATTAGATAGTTTATAATTTGGGATTTATTTTAATTTTAATAGCAACTTGGGGGAAAGAAAAGAAAGGGGGGAAGAAGAAAAACGGGAGGAGAGGACGTTTACAGGGTTGCCCATATTCGACGGACCCATGTTTTTTTTAAAAAATCAAAGAAAAAAATAAAAATTTGGCGGTTGGCAATCTTAATCATTTAATTTGTTCCAAGTAGATTTGTTTACATCAATTTTGAATATGATATCTCTCAAATGGCCGCCTCTGGCGTTGATGGCGTATTGTGCCCTTTTTGCAGCATTTTCCATCGATTTCGCCAACATTTCGGCCGGAATAGCGGCTATTTCTTCACGAATGTTGTCCTTGAGCTCTTCTACGGTCCTTGGCTTGTTAACGTAAACCTTTGACTTCAAATATCCCCACAAGAAGAAGTCAGGCGGCGTCAAATCGGGCGAACGCGGTGGCCAGTCCAAATCACCACTTTTCGACATCAAACGGCCCGGAAACAATTTCTTCAGAAAATCGATTGTTATGCGACTTGTGTGCGGTGGAGCGCCGTCTTGTTGAAACCAGAACTGCCTCATACGCTTTCGACGAATAATTGGCATCACAAAATTGGTCATCATGTCGCGATAACGCTCCTGGTTGATGGTAACAGCATGGCCATTTTCATTTTGGAAGAAAAACGGCCCAATGACCGTTTTCGCACTAACGCCGCACCAAACTGTGACTTTTTCGTCATGAAGAGGCACTTCTTGAATCTCCTGAGGATTTTCAGTGGCGTAAATACGGCAATTTTGCTTATTTACGGTCCCATTCAATGTGAAATGGGCTTAATTTTTTTAATTTTTTAAAAGCACGTTGAGTTTTCACAATTGACTTGTTCTGTTGAATGTAAATTTCAACTATTTCAGAGCGCTCGCGTGGCGTGTATTGTTCCATGGTAAAAATCTGCTTGGACTGACGCTTCAAACGCGGTATGTCATTAAGCGATCTGACATCTCTGTCAAAAAGTTATGGCGTTGCCAGATGGGTCCGTCGAATATGGGCAACCCTGTACCACAAAAACCGCAAAACAACAACGACATTACACCAAAAAGTTAACTAAATAATATAATGAAAACAGATGAAAATACCGTTTTCAAAGGGACACTTTAAAATTTGTAAATAGACCAAAAATTAGCATGTTGAAAAATTTTAAATAAGTGATTGAATTAAAAAATGTAGAAATGGATAGAATTGTTGAGGTGGAGCTAGGATATTTTGGATCGGTCAAAAAAAGGAAGTTGAGGTTTCAATGTTACTTAACAAAAATTAACATTTTCGCCACTGTATTGGTTTTGGTTCTAGCTCCGTTATTTGTTCACCGATCAAAAACTTCCTAGTTCACACCAGAATGGTGGGTATTAGGAGCAATTAAAAAAAAATTTGAAAATCGGTCAACAGGTACTCTTTAAATCTTTGCAACCATTTTGGAAAAAGCGGTTCCGAGATAATCGCATTTAAAGTTTTGACATCTGTTTTCGATGAAATAAAAACTATTTTTAATAAATGAAAAAATTGGATTTGGTGCATTTGGGTGTTAGCTTTCACCGAAAAAAAATGACAAAAATCGGTTAAGCAGTTCTTCAGAAATTCGAGTCAAAGCGTGTCAAGACACGGTAAAAAATAAAATCTCCAAAAATTTCCAAGTAACATTTTTCCTTAAAATAAATTGTTTTTCCAAATATGAAACATTTTATAAATATTTATAAGTTTTTGACCAAATAAGGGAAATAGAGGGTCGATGAAAACAATTTTCATTTAAAAGGGGTCGGGAAAAATAATTGTTTTTGTTTATTTCTATAAATCTGAGTTTCGGGTATGCTTAAAAGTTTTGCAGTATGTTTATAAGATCCCAATAGAACGTTAAAGCAAAAAAAAATAATATATACATATATATTTTGAAAAGATTGACAATTAATAAATTGTTAATTGTAGAAATTGACGATTATTAATTAATTAATTGTTAGTTGTAAGGTATTGCAATTACAATTAATTAATCCTGTTCCGAATTCCGAACGTTTTCAAAAAGTAAAAACGAAACGAAAACGAACGTTTTACTATTTGCTGTTCCCAAGTCCGAACAATTTGGTTACGTTCGACTTTTCAAATGTTCACCATTATTATATTGATTAGTTTATAATTTTTGGGACTTATTTAAATGTTTTTAATAGCAATTACTTTTCATTCCGCTGACTCTCCCTTTTTTATTTATAAGATTATAAATTTTGTCCTTCGGATTTGGCTTTTTTATAGCATGAAGGAAACCGAAAAGTTGACAACAGGCCAATCGTATTTTGACTGCTCAACGCTACATCGCATTAAGAACGACAGGTATTACGCGCTTGTTCTTGATGATGGGTGTTTCCATCAAACACGCGAATAATGTCATGTTCGGTACTTTGCAGTAGGTTTAGACGAAATACGACATCCTTCAGCCAAGTCCAGGAATGGACTTGGCTTGGAGGTGGTAGTTGTCCACATGTGGGAACCGAAGTGACGACCAGACCCAGACAACCCCTTCGATGTCGATTTTGAAAGGGACTTGGCCAACGCGGAGGACGCGCAGGAAGAGGAACAAGAAAGAGTAACTGTACTGAAATAGCTTGAATTAATTTTTAGTTATACTTTGCTAAAAGACCGGATTATAGGTGTAGTTTCGGATAGGTATTATGACATTACTTGTACCAACGGAGTTGCACCCATTTACTTGCCGGACATTACATACGTGTGTACTGCCCTCAAGCGCAACGCTGAGCACGAATGTGCCGAGACGTAGGACAAAGTAATAAACAGACAGTTGTCAGCGTCGAATTTTAGGTTAGTGCTGTCTGAAGCCCGAGAAGACTGTTCCGGAACAGTAATGCGGGGAAAGAATGACAATTGCGTCGCTTGGCTCGATGGATTTGAGAAACTTTTGATCAAGGTGATAAAATGTTCTCTTTCAAAAATGTCTCGAACGATAGACTCGAGAATTTTATTGCTGCGGTGCAGTCTTACTCACCGACAGATAGATCCAGCAATGGAAACACAACCCACATAAAAACTGCAGGGCTTTCTAATTGTGGCGCTGGTAAAAGCCAAACCAAGAGAATCTCTCGTTGAGCACGGATATTAAAGAAGAAGCCGTGAACACCTGGGATTTAATTCAAGAGGTTTCCCATCGAATTGGAAAGATACATCCCTATAAGTGAATCCCTTGAAAGTATTATTTTCGGTGCAAGCGAACTTACACCTAAAAATGGATTCCGAAGTTGCACTGTTGAACAGATTAAAGCAACAGAAATAGCAATCATTTGCCTTTTAGCATGGGATGTCCTCGATGTCGAAGATGACTGCATGCACAGGAACAAATTGGTGTGCTTTCCGCCAACAACAGCGAGAGGAGAGCGGAATTTGTATCTGCACAATATGTCCTCCAAATAGACGATGGATACCTCCATCAAACCTACCAGTACCAGCATTCGAGGTATCTCATCATTGGGTTAAGGCAACTTAAAAGATATTCAGATACCTCGGATGCATCGGGAGACATCAAAATAATAAGCTATATTGCTTGGGATGTCCTCGATGTCGAAGATATAGCAGAAGAAATGGAAAGAAATAGGGAGATAGCGATTTTAAACAAATTACTTCACTAAGCTTCTAGTTCTAATATAATTGGAATTATTTCCGATAGGTATTATAATTTTTCCATTCGATCCGATACAGAGTTTCACTTTCCAAAAGATCTTTTCGTCCCTGACGTGCGTCATGTATAAAATGCATTTCTAAGAAATGGCTTTCTGGCTGCGCTGAGAGCATTGGGAAACCTCCAAGATAGCCTCTTTTTATCTTCAAATTACGTAAATGATTTGGAGACAATTAGACAAAAAATATTATACATGCGCTTAAAGTTTGCTCCTTCTCGGCACGCCACCTGAGCTTATTTGAAGGATAGGTTAGCTCCGTTACTGACGATGCCGGGCGCAATGTTGCGTTAGTTCAAATCAACTTGAAAGATGCCAATGCGCTGGTGCCGGCCTTTTATATGCTATGCTCACTCTCGGCTCACGCCACCCTGAGCTATTTGTAGGTTTGCTCTGGGTATCTAATCGATATCGATCGAGGGCGCCAATGTTTTCCGTTATGTTCAAATTCAACTTTTTAAAGATGCCCACATCCACATGCGCTGGTGCCGGCCTTTTATATGCTTTGCTCACTCTCGGCTCACGCCACCCTGAGCTATTTGTAGGGTTGCTCTGGGTATCTAATCGATATCGATCGAGGGCGCCAATGTTGTCCGTTAGGTTCAAATTCAACATTTAAAGCTATCTTGACCAAACTTTGCCCAAAGTCTTTAAGGAACCGTCATTTGAGGGTTTTTGGCGGAGTGTCCCAGTGAAAGAGGTTGGAAACTGGGGGGAAAATGGGTGAACCAGGTGTGAAGTGGGAGAAAAGTGGGGGACTCAACAGTGAATTTACTGTGACTTAACAATTACTAAACAGTGACTAATCAGTAACTTGACAGTGACTTAACACAATTACAGCAAAAAAGGTGGAACACAGCAGCCAGTGATCTTGTTGTTAGTATTTCTACTCCCTGTTTTCTTCTTTTGAAAGATTGTTATTGCGAATTTATATACCATTGGGAGAGCTTGTGATTTTGAAATTAAGCCCTTAAATTTAGCATAATGATTCACATCAAAGTCTCGTGAGTGTTAACGACACTCACAACTTTTTTAATAATATAAGCTTCCACAAAATTCTGCCAAGTTTGAACCAAATCGAATAACCATAGCATATAGCTGCTATCGGAAGGCTCTGTAAGATTAGACCGCGTGAGTTAAGACCGCGGTGCATTTTGTATGGTGGTCTAATTTCATTCTGCAAAATGAATTTAGACCGCCATCTCAAAATGAAATTAGACCGCGCGGTCTTGTTCTTAAATATTTTATGCGCGGAATTTTTGTACAGATGTGCAAAAGTAACGTTTTAAATTAGTTAAGTGATAAGCTTTTGATTATGTTGATCAGTTTAGTGATTTGCATTGTGCAAACTTACATTATTTAATTTAAAAATGGATTCAAGTTTAGCGCCGCAGTCGAAAATTTGATATAAAAAATCCCGCGATTTCTTTGTATCAAATTTTTATTATTTCTTAATGCTATAGATAGTTTCTTTTACTGAAAAACCAAAAATACATTTCTTTTGTAATGTCGGTCTAAATTCATATTGAAAAGTAAATTAAGGCCTCGCGGTCTAATTTCATTATGTGATGGCGGTCTAAATTCATTTTGCAGGACGGAATTAGACAGCGGGGCCTAATTTCATTTTGGAATGGCGGCCTAAATTCAGTTTTAGCAAAAACGGCCAGAACGGCTTGAGCGGCATCACTAGGTCTACCTCCCGATAACCCATCTATCGATACCCACAGCTAAAATTGAGCAGCCAAACCCAAAATGCAACAAAGTACATCCATATATGCGTAAGTACATATGGGCATTTCCAAAAAAAGGTCCACCTGGGCCAAAAATATTAAAATAGTTAAAAACACTATATTTGATTGTATTTTCATAGGGAAACAATCAAATTAAACTAATGTAAGCTAATCTTACATTTACTAATGACCAAATCGGATATATTCGGTTTCACGGCCGTGCTAGCGCAATTTATCTCATTTTGACATTAAATTTTCTTAATTTTTTGCAAAAAAGTGACTATAGATTACATGTTCTTTCGCTATATAAAATCTTTCTGATGGTACAAAGGGCTATACAACAATGCAGAAGAAACCATAAGAAACTCTGCCAATGCAATAAACTGTACGTTTTTGCTTCGCGTTATAGCAGAAACCACATAAATATGATGATGGAAATAATGTCTCGTTCGACGTGTCACGTATCGACAGAAAATAAATATTTTTTACAAAAAATGTACTCAAGATTTTTAAATCAAATAATATACATTTCAAAGAACTATTCATTCATAAGATATTAAGATTATTTGGGCTTAGTTATTGTGTTAGGTTTTGCTAAATTTTGTCTTTATATAGGCTGCTCGCGAAAACCACTTCTGTTTTTGTCACCTTCGAATAGCTTCCAATTTTGTCATTATTTTGGAAACCGAATTTCACTTGATATACACTTTAACACTAATTAAGGTGCTTGCTAAAAGCTATATTATACAGTAAAAAAACAAACTAAAAATTCGATTTATTTTGACTTCTTTTCATTTTCAATTTGCACGACGGTCACGGTTCGACAGAATGGAAATGCCCATATGTTACATATTATCAACTTGGTGAAAGACAAAGATTTTTAATCTTATTTTAATTATTATTATTAGTTATTTTAATCTTATATATGTTTATATCTTATTTTAATCTTCGATTTGACTTCATTTTGCAATTAGATAGGCGTTAGCTCAGTGGGTAGGTACGCTGACTTTCATTTTCGATTTGTGGGGCTAAAATCAAAATGAAATCAGGGTCGTTCCACCAATTTTACTTTTGCTTTCACGAAACAAATTATTTTTAAGGGCGGTATCCACGGCTCGCGAAATGGCCGCGAAATGAAAAACTCCATATAAAAAAAACTGCTGCGCAATTTGTTCGTGTGGCCGTTTCATATTCGGTTTCCACTTATCGGGATAAATAGCTTACGTTTGCCACTACGTTATGTTAAACAAAAAACGTAGCTTTAAGTGCTGTTAACGCCTTTTTTTGTGGCGACGCAACGAAAATAGGTTTCGATTCTAATTTGTGCGGGCAAGACAACCACAAAAACAAATTGAAAATGAGCGCAGCAAAAAAGACTCTGGCAGAAAACGAACGCGAACAAGAAGCACTCAGACTCCAACGCAGTCAACGCGGCCTGGTTGAACATTAGTGAAGAGCTTGGCAAAAGCGGTAAGTAATGCAGCTACATAATGAAATATTCATTTTAATGAAATATATTTTTTAAAAGTGATGGAATGCAAGGATGCATGGGTAACGCTGAAGGACAGCAACCGGTACCACACCAAAATGTCGGCTACGAAGCGCTTCAAGACGGGTAGCGCAGGTGGCTATCCATTGGAGTCAACTTTACTAAATGAACCAAGTGCCGTTGATTGGGAGTTTGACGGCGCAATGTCCTTTTTGCCGAATACATCAGCAATGCGGAAGAAAGTTGATAAAGTGAGCTTAAATAAATTCCTTGCAGAACTCTTTCTTCGGATCACGATATAAGTGAACCAAGCACACCCGTCTCGAAATGTGAGTTATCCCTCCCAGATTCGTTGGTTGACTTTGACGATGATGTGGTAGCTGCGAAGTCTTCGGCTGATTTTGATGTTGAGACGGAGTCGGTATATCTATATGAAAGTTATGCACAGATAATTGCTATGTATTTTCTGACAAAGTTATATAAATTATTTTGATTTGTTTACGAACTGTTTTTTTTTTTACAGCGCCAAAGCAGCGCAAGGTTACCTTGAATCGTTTATCGATAGAAAAACTGTGTTATCGTGTTAATAGCAGCGACTTAGCAGACTCTGTAAGGAATCTGCGAAATATCAACTTTTATTGCTGCTTGTGGCTGTTCTTTTGTTTGCCTTTTTTTAATGTTTTTTTACCTCTTCTTTTGGGAGAGTTTTTCCTCTGTTTTATTGCGCGTCATTGCAATATTCTCTTTGAAAGTCAAAACCGACTTTTTTCACCCCCCACACCCCCAAAAAAAAATTTTTTTGGGACCCATAACCAAAAAGAAATTGTTACAAAAAAAAACATATTTCTATCAAAAAAGGCAATTGACCAAAAATATTTCCCTCATACTTACTTTTGTCATTGCGAAAAAAATTTTGTATAATATTCACAAGTCCAAAAAGGAAACATAAAACTTTTTTTTGAAAAAAAAGTTGAGTTCTGGTTCACCAACTTAAAGAAGACTGATAGGTTGCTTGCCAAAAGTTAGGTAATAAGAAGGGAGACACATGACATTAACAAAAAGTTTAAATATATTTTATTTTGTGGTCAATATTCGATTCTCCCCCCCCCCCAGCGGCTCAGAACCCCCCATTCTCCCCTACATATTCCTGCCCGCCGATATTTTCAAATTAATCTACATTCGTAAAACTCTAGATATGGCGGGAAAATAGATAAATTGTCTACGCTGGTCGCGACACTGCCAGTGCTCGATATCGCGAATAGTACTCGAATACTGGTTTTCTAAAATATTGATTTGCTCAAATAGCTGTTTTTAGTATTTGGCGTGCATTGAAATTCGGTCACACTGGAAAACTCGTGACTAAAGTTTATAAAAGAAAACGTAAAAAAAAACTTTGAGTTCAGTGCCGTATCCGAAAGCGTGCTTTTTAAGTCGCCAAGCAGTAGCAGCAGCAGCAGCCGAAAAAAAACCCGTAAAGAAGGCCAGCCCACAGAGCAACTTTGCTTTAAATTAAATTTCTTATCACGTGAGTGTGAAAAAAGTTGAATCCGATAAAAACAAGTCACAAGGAACTTAAACAATTGCTAAGAAAACAACGATCTTACAATTACAACATTGCTGCTGCGACAAAAAAAAAATAAAAATTTTCCTGCCACGACATAAGCTCTCTCTCTCTCTTTTAATCTCTCTCGCTCTCTGAGAAAAATGTGAACGAGTTTGTTTCTCGTTGGTTTTTTTTTAATTTAGCGGGCTCACTCACTCACAAATCGTTCGTCGTCGCAGCAGCATTGTGGTTCGCAAGCAAGCAAATTTTTTACATATATACACACACATATACCTATATAATTGTATATATATATAATAGAAATACTTGTTTCAACAGTGCAAAAAGAAAAGAAATCGCCGAAAATCTAAATCCCAGTGCAATCACCAACGTAAACGAATACAAATTTCGCATTTTCATTTTGTAGCCCCAACAAAAACAAACAAAAAACAAAGCAAAATGTCTACGGAAGTGACCAGCGACAACCCCATCTATGGCCCCTTCTTCGGTGTTATGGGAGCAGCGTCCGCTATTATCTTTTCGTGTAAGTACAAAAAAGAAAATCGAACATTTTGTATAACGTAAAAAATTCAATACATGCCCAAGGGTCTCCGTCTCTCACTCACTCACACAAATGTAGAGCGCGTGACTAGCAAAAATAAAAGAAGAGAAAAATCTAAGCCAGGTTAGGAAAATTATACAATTCCTTGTGGTTAACAAACAAACGTAAAGAATTCAATATTTGTTGCAGAAAATTTGGCACATTTCAAAAAACGGAACGAAAATTGTACATTTTCAGGCTAAAAATTACTCATACACATACACATGACCGAGCTGGGGAGAGCGGCAGCGTGAGAGAGTTGCGCATACTCTCGCACATTTTGGCATTGAGTTGGCGGTGAAGTTTTTATGAAACAAGAGTCACAAGACCAGAGCCGCCGCCGCTCCCCCACCCGCCCCAACTTGAGCAGTGTTGCCAGATTTGATGGGTTTAGCAAGTGCAAAGAACAGAGGCAGAGGCAGGGTAAAGTGTTTGTTGATAATAAAAAAAAAACTGGCGCCGGAAATTGTTATAAAAAGTAATATTTTTCTCTTTAAGCACGTGTCCAAGTCATAATTTGTAGTTTCAAATGTTGTCAGCTGATTAATAATGTTCACAGAGAAGGTAATCACATGGCAAACAACCCGATCAATTGTTAGCATTACCACATCACATGCTACCTTTTTTGAGGTTTTCCATTCTTCTATTATGTTCTTTTCAAATCTTATCGCAGTGTGTGATAACCAAGTGTAGGCTTATTTACCAATTGACTTGACTTGCTGATAAGATAAACCGCCCTGAATAAAGAAACTCGCGCACATTACAAATGGAAGGTCTTCTTGTGAGGGGGGAGAATATGTGATGCAACTCTAGTGATATAATGCATCTAATATTTACCGAGTTGACATGTTAATAAAAATCCGAGATCTCTAAGCCGGATAACGTTTGCTTATGTAATTACCAACAAGTCAATAGCATAAATCAATTAAGTATATAGTCTGGCAACCCCGCATGACTGCTCTCTCTCTCTAACTTACGATCACATGAGCGAGAGTTGCAGTTATAGTTATCTTCTGACTGACTCATGGGGTGGTCGTTGGTATGGGCGTTGCTGTTGACTTTGACAGGCGATTAATCTCGTTCCCTTTGCCATCTTCTAAAAATAACGACCAAGAAAATCCTTCACAGAACCTGACATACACACACCTACACTCCTACTCTTTGCGCAGACGCAGTGGGACTCCTTCAAAATAGTAGTAGAGATAAAATAGTAGGCGAAAAATAAAACACAACAATTATGTAAAAATTGCCCCTGCCCTGATGCCATAGTTGCTACAATCCACGTGACAAGTCTGCCTTGAAACCTGGTTCATGTGAGCGGAAATTTGCCAAAACTTTTCTTATCTAGAATCAACACTTGACACACAGCCACCTGCGGTTGTTGGTTTATTCTAAAATTCATTGTTCTAGCTTGTTGTTGCATTTCTTTTGGTTTGGCTCTCTCACTTTCTCTCTCTCTCTCTCTTATGCACTCAACTGTGACGCCTTCAATTTGTATATTTTTATTGTTTGTCGTGGTCTCTTCATATTTTTTGTATAATTATCTTTGTATTGTTCTTCCCCAACGCCCACAGAAATGTCTGGTCAGACGTCTGTGGCTTGACAAAAAAGCTGTTGATATACATAGAAAAATATATAAAAACATGCATATGTATGTGTTTTGAAATAATTAAAATTCAACTCGGTGGCAGTTAAAAAGCAAGTCAATGCCATTTTGGAACACTTTTCAATATTAAATTATTTGTTCATTTAAATGCAGCTCTCGGCGACGGCTCCGTCAATGTCAGAGAGTTGTTGGAGATAATATTTTTGCACAGTGTGTGTTTGTGTTTGTGTGGGAGACTGTGTGTACACATTGGCACACTTTAACAGTTGTACACGCATTCACTTTTAACTACACTCGTGGGTCTAAATATTAGGCCTATTCAGCTAAACGTCACTGAAAGCTAAAAGTACACACAAATGTGTATCTCACACCTATATATTGTCTCCTGTTGGAACATTCTTGAAAATCATTTAAGACTTGCTTTTCACCATACTCGGTCGGATATTACATTTTAAAATGAGATGCAGGCGTACAAAGCTCTTCTGTAAAAACAATCTTATCCTTAAGATAATAAGGCACCAATAGGCCAAATCACCGGGCCGAACTGCTCCTGCAGCTTTTAATGGCTACCTACTTACTCCCCCGCTGACGCCTATAAGAGGATAACTGCCACTCGAACGGAAAGTTTGTCTTCAATTTGATCTTCATCTTAAAAGATTCAATTGCTTCATTTCAATAGAAAACGTTCGAAATATTGTAAATAGATAAAGAGGCCGGTATCTTCTTCTTCTTTTATTAAGTAAAGCTTTTCACAAATAATAATCAAATACCGACAATGATAGACTTGTCGGGAGTTACAGGTTAAAGCAAACTTCCTGAAGTTGTTGAAGATTTCGTTTGTGGGAAAGAAGTGTAGTGGTGACTCTTGTTCCTCAATAACTCTTCCCTACAAACGAAAGCTTTTTCAACTTCATAAAGTTTGCTTTTGAAAAACTTCCTAAAGTTTGCTTTACAGTGCAAGTTCTGAATTAGTACCGAGCAAATTAAATCTGCTTAATTTCGGGTGTGTCCCAGAAATCTCTGGAGGTTTCCGTATAAGCGTTAGCATTTCAGGTGCGAAGAGGCTCATAAATGACCTTCATGTAGATGAGATGACAAAAGTTGAGCAATTTGAAACCGCTTGCTCAACGCCAAATAGATATAATCCTTCCGTATGATCTAGAATCCGAGATTTCTTCGATTTAGGATAGGGATACTTTCTCAGCTTTTTTTTACTTTTCGCATTTAGTTACCAAATTGGGTTCAAAATCTTAATTTCGGTAATAATTACCAAACTTTGCAGAAGCCGTCTAAAAGTAAAAGGAAGAAAGCTGTCCCTGATTATGGAACTTCCAGGTATCTACGGAAATAAAACTGATATTACTAATATCCAAAAGAATGCCCTCAGGAAACCAACCCTTTTTGTGTATTCGACAAACGCACTACACATCTCTTCGAGCGAAGGTTTTGTTGTTAGCAGCGAATGCTTTCGTCACACAAACAAAAATTGATGCTCTTTTTCTATTTGCTAGTGTTCTTGTTGTTTGACAATTACTTTCTTCATTGGTATTGGTGTCTACACAGCCGTAAGCTGCGTTTGGACCTCTGGCATAAACTTTGTAATAGAAATTCTATTCGAAATTATTTTAAAAAAATTCAAATTTCAAATTTCCTGGTCTTAGTTTAGGCGATTTATATCAAAAAACTTCTCTGTGAAGTGAATTGTTTTCGTTTCGTATCGGTATTTTGAATGGACATCAGTTTGAAGTTTGGTTTATAAACACAAATTAGTGGATTGTATCCGTATGGAACCGGCTTACTTGCCTGCTATGTTGTCTAGTCTGTCAACACAGGATCAAATTGGCATTATTTCTCATTATCTCAGACCCAAACAGATGCCTCACTCGCACACACAAGCATACTAACGCAAAGGACTTTTATTTCTTCGCTCGCGTAAAACGGTCACCGAATGAACAGAGCCAAAGGAAAACAATATAATTGAGAGAGACGATGTGAACGGTTCATCTCTGACTTTATGATCCATGAATCTGTAAATAACAGTTATTTTTGGACAACGAAAAAAGGTCAATTGTTATTTGCGAGCTCTGTTACGCAGGCATCATTTTGTTGCACTTGTTTTTTTCTCACACTTAATTTGTTTGTGATTCTTAGAGAAGCAAGTTTTCTGCCAAATTCCATTATCCATAATCAATATCTAAGCTCTTGAAATCAAAAAAATAGTGGGACAAAACTTATTATACTTTTAACTCTCTCAGGCTTTTGTTTTTTTTCCACTTTTCAATTCCCTAAACAATTTGCAGTGTTTTCAAATGATTTTGATAAATAAAATGATTACCATTTCAAATTGTTTTTAAAACATGAACGACATAATTCTTAATTCGATAGCAAAGTTGCTCGGAAATGGGATCAGGCTTAAGTGATCTTTTTTAACACACAAACAAATAACTAACTGATAAATAAGCCTGATGATTCTGGTAATCCCAGTCCGATGGGCCGTCGCGCCCTCATTGAATAATTACATTATTCATACAAGTTTCTTGAATATGTATTCTTTGAGTGAACATTCGTCATCGCTCACAGTTGCAACTACGTAGGAATCAACTGTTTGTTTGAGACGTCAATCTGTATTGAGTTGGTGTCAAATATAGAATTGATGAGTACGGTTTTATCTATGGGTTTTTTCTCTTGAAGGAGTTTTCCGATCTATTTTAAGATCTTTTCCTAACAATTAACAGATTATCTATAATGGTTTTTCAATGAATTTTTATTGACTGCTATGCGGGGTGTCTGTTGTTAGGGGCCGCCCCTAGCACACGCCATAGGCACCCCACCCCATCCCACCCCTCCCATAGACGCCGACACGATGACCATTTAAATGTTATTGCGTGCGTCGACAACAATTTTATGTTTGTGTGTGTGCGGTTGTTTGTATGTTGTTGATAGCGCAGATATGTCTTCATTTATATACACAACATTTTAAGCAAAAATATCAAGAACTTTCCGGTTTTTTAAGGCTATTGGTGACGTAGAAGGCACACATCTATGTTTTCCCGAACCTTTGTAAAAAAAACTCTAGAGTTGAAGCACAAATCACATGACTGTACATTGAGTGTAGGCAGCTACTGTAGCTCAGCTTTGTCTCTCTTTTTCTGTTCACAAGTAATTTAATTCGATTTATTAGCGCTCCACACACACAGACACATCACACACTCACACCATTGACCGCCATTTGAAACAGGTTATTGTTTTGTATTTCAATTAATGGTCAGAACTGCCTCCCCCTCCCTCTCCTACCATACCTGTTGTCAAATTGACACCAGAAATTTTGGTGCTACTCTCTCGCTCGCTCTCTTGGCCTTATCAAAAAGCAAATAAAACAAAAATTATTTTTTTGCTTGCTTTACAAATTTTTGACTTGACATCATCATAATAAGTGAGCGAATGAGAGCAACAAACAACGCCAGCCAGAGAGCAAAACTCTCCAACTGACTGACTGATGGATGAGTAAGTAAAGCTGCCGCTCGTTGGAGTGGAAAAAAATACATATGCACATAGAAACACAGTTAAGCGGCGATGATCATGTGACTGCTAACTGTTACGCTATAATTTCCAGAATTTGCTTTCTTGGCTGAGATAATTATTAGCCGGAAACTATTAAGGAAAATGGAAAGTAGTAAAAGTTTGCGTATATTTATTTTGTAATAAAAATCAAATGCAAAATTACTCACAAAGAAGGTTTGCCAAAAAACGATGAGGTTTACTTTAGCTGTAGGTATCAGCTATGATCAGTTTTTAGCAGAGAGTTAGTGATATAACCTCACAATCCTCATTTGGGCCAATGAAGACCCGTTGTGGTGTCTTCATATAACCCTTTCAAAGCTATGGCTGTAGATTAAGGGTCGTTCCTAATAAAGCAATAAGAACGTAGCACGAATTTGAGCAGATTGGCGACAACTGTCAGAGATCTTTTAAAGCCTACGTTCCAGCAACTGTTTTTTTCGGATTTCCGGAAGATTATTCCCATGACTTCTACAAATCGCTTTCGTTTTGTTGGATCGTTTTTGGATCGAAATCGATTTGTAGAACACCTGGATATGATTAGCTGTGTGTTTGAACGCCGTTTTCGGACCACCAAATATTGAAACAAATACAAAAGTCGTCGTTTGTTGCGAACAAGTCTCCATAAACTATTTAGTTTTATATTATTATTGCTCCTTTAGAAAATTTATGGAACTTTCATACAATTTCGTTAATTTATGGGCCCTTCCAGTCAAAAATTCGACTTATTTAAGCTGTCTTGAAGTGACAAGAAAATGGATAGCCTTACGAATCAAATCTACTCAATCGCAGAGAGCATATTTGTGTCAGTTTACTTAAAAAAATCCATTACTTTTAATTCGAAATGTTAACGCTTATATGAAAATCTATAAAGATTTGAAATACTTTTTCTTAGGACCGATAATTATATCAAAACCGCTTAAAGGTTTCAGCCGCTGCTACTAAAGCCCGTTAGTCGCTTCTGCGAGCTGGCACCAGTTGTTCACACCAAGCTGGGCAATGTCATCCCGCAACTGGTCGTCCCATCTTAGTAGTGGTCATCTTAGTCTTTCGCCTTCCGTTGTGTGTGGACATGTCCTCTCCAGCGCAGCCGCTGTTGTTTTATGCGCTTGACTAAACTAGTGTCCCCATAGATCTCATTAAGTTCATCATTCTTTCGGATGTGAAATTCCTCGCCAACTTTCAAAGGTCCATAATCCGCCGATTAATGTTTCGCTCGAAAACGTCAATCGCCGCCTCATCCGCTGATGAAAGTGTACATGCTTATGTTCTTCGAGAGAGGGCTCTTCTCTTGAACTCCCTACTGAACCCGCAGTAGCATCGGATTGCAAGAGTAATTCTTCTTCGGATTTCCAGACGGGTGTTATTAATGCTCGAAATTTGTAGTACACCCCCGACTAAGACTAAAACAGACTTTTATCAATGGGTCTCAATTTGTATTCAAACTTTGAATTTTAAGCCTATCTAAAATAGGGTTTGTCAACAAGAGCGAGTCCAAAAAGTGATAGTGAATTTGTGTGCCTACTTCACTGACCGCTGGTCAGGTACTGAAAATCTGTTTGCTCGCTTGCCAAAAGCCTAGGCTTGCGGTCGGCTTGTGTCAGTATGAATATCGAGTCCATCGCTGATCTAAACTTAAATGTATTTACCCATCGAATATACTTGAAATCGATCAACCAAAATCCTTGGAATAGCGGCTGAATTAGAAAGTATTGGTCATATCTTAGTGAGGAAAAAATTAAAGAAATGACCATCCTTTCGAATGTTTATAAAAATGGTATTGAGTCATTTCCAAATTTTTGACTTAAAAATGTGCTTTCATATCAAAATAAAATCAAATGAAATGTCCGTTTAGCTGCAACTGGCCAGTAAATAAATTTAGACATCATCCTCAAAATAGCTCCAATCACTCTGTAACAAGACCTGGAAAAAGTTGACGACTTCTAGAGCCACTTGGTTTCCAAATATAGTCGACACAAAGCACTGGTTCTCGCGGATCAATTCGACAATCGAAGCGAATTGACTGTTAGTAACACGAAGCATTTGGAGAAAGCGAGACCAATATTGAAAAATTACAGAAAATTGGTTCGTCAGCTGACTGACTTGGACATTCCAACTTCATATGCTCGTCCATAACTTCATCGACTGCATTTTGCATGCTCTTATTTAGCTTGATTGATTGGTGCCAAGGCTGCAAATCAGTCCTAAACTGGGTACCTCGAACCTTTGAAATATTTAACTTCCTGAACCTAAACCGGAACCGGTCCCCTGTATACAAGAAAAGGTTCGCTTCAGACAATCATTTAGGTCAATTTCTTAATATCTTTTATAACTTTAAGAAGAAGGTGGGGCTACCTGCCAAAATATTAAGACCAGACATTTTTGAAACCCTTTTCCAACAAGAAAAGTGGTCCATTCGACCTGGCGATTTACATAGCTTATCTGGACGCGTTCTCCTGAACAAAAATGTGTCTTCTTGTTAAAGCAAAACTCTGTCAACTAGCTAAAAATCTATGAACCCTCAGATTTGAACAAAAACCTTCAATAAGTACCGCGAACCTCCGAAATAAACCTTCATACAAATTTTACAAGTTTGCAGCCTTGATTTCTATGTATACCTACCATTCTGCGCTTAATCAATGATTGTTGTACACTTTGTTTATACACAGAAATTTTCAATTATTTTTGAAGATACACTCACATTTGTAAAGACTTATCAGGTAAAACAGTAGAGCTAAAATTTTAAGGGCGTTTTTCTCAAAGCTGTGTTTTCAAAGTCGGTGACCACGATTTATCGAAAATAGAGAAACCGATCGGTTTGAAATTTTAACCGAACCTTCTCAGATATATTCCTCAGGTATTGATCGAAGAAATACGATTTCAGATAACTATTTCAATTTTTTTAATAATTACGTTAAAATTTTGGTCGAAAACACGATAATTTTGTACGAAGCTGCCATATATAAATATCGATTATTCCTTTGATCATTCTCTGGTTTTGTTTATCCAATAAATCTGTTTGGTTTATTGATTTCGGATGAACTAAAGCAGAGAAATCGTGGTCACCGTCAAATACCTTCTTTTTTTAAGAACTTCAGGAGATCGTCTACAGTTCAAACCAGATTAATATTGTTACACATTATTAGATCTCTTATAAACTAAGATGTTGCCACTAAATGTATCAACACTTTTCCACAATAAACTTATAAAAACTTCTAACTGCGAAGAACCCCTTAAAACCCTGTAAAATGTAGTACTACGGTGAAATACCATTTTACAAAGGCTACTGAATATCCTAAATCAGAGTTCCCTAAGAAGAGAGCGCGAAAATGTAACCGTGTCTCTCTCTAACACACAGTGAAGCATAACTTCGTCAAGCATTCGGTGTGAATTATTGAGTATGTTCGTGCGTGGGGAACTCTGCCCTAAGTAATTGGGGGTCCCGCAAAGCGTTCTCTTCTCAGTTGACATTTCTTTAGAAATGAGAAAAGTTGACGCCACCTTTCTCGTTTGCCATCGCCAATTATTTGGGTAGTTTTTTTCTCTAAAGCTAATGCTTCAACTGCAACTGTCGCAGTTATTGCCCATGAAATTTGTTCATATAAAAATCTGTAAAATGTCTTAATTATAGCAAACTAATGAAAAACTAATTTTAATAAAACGCCAGAAGTAGATCATAAACATTAACTAAAATTCTGAAATGTTTTCACTGAGACACAAATGGTTACATCTAGATCCACACATGCTAGTCATAGGAAATTTATATGCTTAATGGGGTAAAGAAAATGATTCCTCCTGCAAACATATGGACAGCCAATATCTGGCATTATAAAAATAGAAATTGAGTGCATGCAGAGCAGACGGAGAGAGCCTTGAACCCGCTCAAAATCAATTAAATCTAATTAAATTCTCTTTTTTGACATTTTACAGCTCTGGGCGCCGCTTATGGCACTGCTAAGTCTGGTACCGGTATTGCTGCCATGTCAGTGATGCGTCCTGAACTGATCATGAAATCCATCATTCCTGTGGTCATGGCGGGTATCATTGCCATTTATGGTCTGGTCGTGGCTGTGCTGATTGCCGG
This sequence comes from Lordiphosa stackelbergi, assembly GCA_018904235.1. Lineage (NCBI taxonomy): Eukaryota > Metazoa > Arthropoda > Insecta > Diptera > Drosophilidae > Lordiphosa > Lordiphosa stackelbergi. Next base: position 84,811 of record JAEIFU010000229.1, on the reverse strand, counting down.
TGGCCTGGAAGATCCCTCAAAGTACACCCTGTACAAGTGAGTTGATTCATCTCTGAGAAAAGAAACCTTTTAAAATACTAAATCCATTTCTATTTCTTTGCAGGGGCTTCTTACATCTGGGTGCCGGTTTAGCGGTGGGCTTCTCTGGCCTGGCAGCCGGTTTTGCGATCGGTATCGTTGGTGACGCCGGTGTGCGTGGCACAGCACAACAGCCCAGACTGTTTGTCGGCATGATCCTGATTCTCATTTTCGCTGAAGTGTTGGGTCTCTACGGTTTGATTGTGGCCATTTATCTGTACACGAAATAAATCAATCCATTCAAATTACACCACAACATCAACAATAGACAAAACAGCAGCCCAGCAAACAAAAACAATGCGCATGCGGTGGCAACTCTGGCAGCGATTGTATATAGCAACAACAACAACAACAATACGATACCATTATTCTCTTCAATTTGCTGGCGCCTGGTTTTAGCTTAGTTTACTTTTCCGTTCAGTTCAGCAACAAAAGAAACAAACAATTTTTGCAGTTAAGTTCATAAAGTTGTAATAATACCATTTTTCTATCAAATTTCCTCTTTTTACTTATTATTTTTTGCGCTCCACAATTTTTGTGTGCTCTTTGTTATTTGTTTTTTCCATTATTATTATTAAATAATGTTTAGTGTATATGTAAAATTCGTTAAACAAACAAACAAAAAAATACTGTAAAGAAATCAATTGTCAAAAAAGAAACAAAACGAAATGTATAAAAACACAAATTTAGCGAAAATGGGCCAAAAACAAACCAAACTTTCATAACTCGATAGGGCAACACTGTTTCTCTTTGTGCGAAGCAACTGTTTGAGCGCACGACGCAGCAGCGCCCTCTGGTGGCAGCAACGTGGAAGCTCACAACAGTTGTGGATGACAAAGAGAGCGAGAGAGAGAGAAAAGAAAATACTTGGCAATACTTCAACTGCAACCAACAACAACTACATCAATCATGCATACAACTACACACACCAACACACACACACACACACATACAAAATGTAACTAAGTCCTATGTTTATTTTTAATTATTGTTCAATTCTAAGAATAATATATTAAAAATTTAATAATAATAAATTATATATATATAATTATGATTTGTTTGTGATAAGAAAATACATAAACAACAACAAAAACAATTACGGTATTGATATACATAATATATATAAACCATCTATATATATATATAAACTGATAACTGATGAAACTACATATGAACATGAAAAAGTTGTTATAAAAAAATCCACTTCAACAATACAAACCAAAATCACACACAATTTTTCCGCTGTTATTGTATAGTACAGAAAATGATAAAAATATTATATATATAAAATATATATTATGTATAAAAAATATTTAACAAAAAAAAAAATGTAGTAGCAAAATTATGAAAACAAAAGTCGTGCAAGCAAGAAACTCAACCAACAACAAAAAAATATAACAAAAAAATTGTAAAATCCCCTCAAATTAGAAGTTATATTTGTAAGTTCAGACCTAAACGAAAACTCGATGTGTGTATAGCAAATAACAACAACAATTTGTAAAACCAATCATCAACTGGAGGATGCCCAGCCCCTTGGATGCCGATTCATTCATGATGCTGAGAATGCGGAGGTGTTCAACCTAGGCAGGGGTGTCCACCGTGTCTGGCGATGGAAACACCCAAAAATATGCACAAAAAGACAACAACAACAACAACACTGAAAAAGAAGAAGAAGCAGCAGCAGTACACGGCCTACATCACATTTTATATTTGTATATAAAGTTTGACCCCCCAACTCGCTCGGCCCTACTCATCACCCCGTTGACTTGAAATCCTGCGGCGCCAGTGTTGCGTTCAGCTTTCAAGTTAATGGCTGGTCAACGGGGTTGAGCAGCAGGGGAAGAAAAAGTCCACCCCACAAATCACTGTAGAGTCCTGGCCCATTTCTTTTAATTTATGTTGAATGTTTAATGCAACATTTTGTGGCGAATTTTTGTTTGTTATTTGTGTGATTCATGTGTACATCCCCAAAAGTATATACAATCGATAAGGTTTGGAAACGGAAACTGTAACTGTGTATTCAAAACAACAACAAGTTGCATACAAAACCAACAACAACAACAGACATTGTATGAAATAAATTGTAATTTCTAATTTCCAAAAAAAAAACTAAATTTGGTTTCATTTTTTAATTGGGGTTTGGGGCCAAATGGAAACACCAAAGGTGTTGTTTTCCAAGCAGTCGTAGCAAAATTACATGAGAAGACAGTATTAAACTTGCAGAAGTCAGACCAAATCTTCTGAGTATAGAACCGGAAGGTGCCTGATTGAGTTGTGTAGATTCTAACAATATTAAGTCTCAGGTTGTGAACGGTAAATATGTCCTGCCGGCAACTAACTTAATCTTTTTGAGAAATTGAGCCTAAACCAACTCCATTTTAATTGGAAAAATTGGTAAGACTCTAATCCGTTTAGTTTTGCGTAAAATGTCTTCTGCCATTTGTACGGTCCGTTGCCGGGCCGGGTGCCGTTCTAAAATCGCTACGATACGATACGAGCCGTGTGCGGAGGGCCTTGGTGCCAGCTGTTCGCTCTCATTTACGCTCTCTAGATACTTTTTGGTCAGCTCTTCGCTCTCTCTGGATACATTTGGGTTATGGTCGTCTCGCTCTAACCACAGTGATTTCCTACTGGCAATTTGAAGTATCTTTTTTGGGCACTATCGTTTAGCACCAGCAAAATTGAGAGGCAGCGCAAAGTTCCTCTCTAATACTATTTGCTCAATGCAGTCTAGTTGTTGCACTCAGAACCGAAACTGTACCGGTAAAATGTTAAGTTTCTTTTCGATTCCAAGAATATTGGTTCTCGGTAATCAAAAAATTAAAAATATTGGCTCCGGTTCTGAGTTTTGATCGGTTCTTTTCAGTATACGGTTCCGGTACTTTTTCCGTTTTGATTACCCAAAGCAAAGCTAAGTACGAAAATACTTGATTTAAGTACAAAACTCTTGTTTCAAGTAGGATTTTTTAAATCTCGAAAAACTTGTTTTAAGACTGTTTCGGGACATTAACTACATTTCGAGTTATTATAAAATCTTTTTGATCATACAGTTAGGTAGATTTAAGTACAGCCCGATATACTCTCAAAAGAAGTGGGAAATATTCTTATTCGAAGTCTAATAGAGTCAACCCCAAAACATTCTCGAATCAAAATAATTATTAAAAAAATAGGTGCAAAATGCCCACAAAATTCTGAAGCTTTTTCCAATTCGCTATTAAAACTAGGTCTCTGTATTATATTAAATGAGTCTGAAATGAGTTAGAACTGGGAGCGAATTTTACAGGACAGATTCGACTTTAAATAATTTTTATTTTCTGTAGCACACTTTTTAGAGCTGGCATTGTAAGCTCATTTTGTTTTGTTTTCATTATTCTAGCAACAGGTTCGAGACCCCGTCAGAACTAGACATCGGATTAGGCACTTTTTAAATGAAGGTAGAAAATCTGGGACTTATACTAATTAAATAACCCGCTTTTCCGATTTGACTGATTAAAATTCTCCTTTAAAACGAGAAGGCCGAGCTAACTTCGTCTTTGCCGGATTTTTACACCCTCCTGCAAATGTTTTAATACATCAGAGTTTAAGAACGCCAGCATTAAAACAAACAATTTTTATACCCTTGAGAGGGTATATTAAAATTGTCCGGATGTTTGTAACGCACAGAAGGAAACATCTCCGACCACATAAAGTATATATATTCTTGATCAGCATGACGAGCTGAGTTGATATAGCCATGTCCGTCTGTCCGTCCGTCCGTCTGTCCGTCTGTCCGTCCGTCTGTTTCTATGCTATCTCCTCCGTCAGTTTCAAAGCTATCTCAACCAAACTTTGCACGAAGTCTTTTGGTACAAATACGCTGCACATTTGTCGGAACCGGCCGGATCGGATGACTATAGCATATAGCTGCCATAGGAACGATCGGTTGAAAAAGTAGTTTTAGTGAGAAAAACTTTTTTGTTTTCAATGCTATCGCTCCCAACCCCCGTATTTATAAGTTTTCTATGCTTTCACATAATTTCAGCAAGTTTTATGCAAATCGGGCAACTATATAGTATAGCTGCCATACAAAAGATAGGTCTGAAAAAAGTCTTAGTAAGAAAAAATTTTTTTGTTTTCAATGCTATCGCTCCCACGTTGTACAGATCTATATTATATACTACCACACAATTTTGTCAAGTTTGATTTAAATCGGATGACTATAGCATATAGCTGCCATAGGAACGATCGGTCCAAAATGTAGTTCTAGTGAGAAAAACTTTTTTGATGAATATATCGTATTGCCATATAAAAAACTGGCAGCATATATCATGCTCCAAGGGTATATAAACTTCGGTACAGCCGAAGTTAGCTTCCCTCTATTTTTCTAAATAAAACCCACTTTTCGACCGATAGTTCCTATGGCAGCTATAAGATATAGTCATCCGATCCAGTCGGTTCCGACATATTAGCAGTGTGCAGTAAAAAGAAGACTCTGTGCAAAGTTTCAGCTCGATAGCTTTAAAACTGAGATACTAGTTTGCGTAGAAACAGACAGACGGATAGACAGACGGACGGACAAAGCTCAATCGACTCAGCTCGTCACCCTGATCAAGAATATATACAGTTTATAGGGTCGGAAATGAATATTTCTATGCGTTGCAAACTTCTGGGCAAAATTATAAAACCCTTTGCAAGGGTATAAAAACATAGGATTTAGCACGCGACAAAAATGGAAGTCGTTTTCGACTGCATCTAAAAAAATTCGTAAATCTGCGAATTTTTACAAAGCAGTTAACTTTGAACTAACGGGTAATCATGTAGCTTTTCATTGACTGCAATTACATTCAATTATCTTTATTAGATTGGTTATTATAAGCTTTAGTATTCTGAAGAACGCGAGATTTTAGAAAAAGCTAAGAGTGAAAAACATATCTTTAGTATTCAGGCCACTTTTCTTATAGTAAGGACCACAAAAAAATTTATGTACATTATATTATATTTTTATAATTTTTGTTTAAAATTTAATGTTACAAATAATAATTTTTTAGTTAATATTTTTTCGGTTTTGGTGGACCCATATTCAATATACGATAAATTTAGCATATATTGTATTTTTTTATATTTGGCCAAAGATTATTATGAAAACTTATTAGACGACACTAGTAGAAGGACAAGTAAAGAAAGTGTAGACCTTACTGTCAAAAAATCGCGAAATTTCCAAAATTATTATTTGAGCTTAGATTTTTCGAGAAATTTTGCAAAAATTTTTGTGATTTTTATGAATCATTAAAATTTAATAGATGGCAATTGTGGAAGCGTAAATGGTTAGATCCAACAGTCCAAAAAGTCTCGAAATTTAAAAAAATGTTTGTATAATGTAGGGGTGCAAACCACTCGGAAATAAGGACTGGTTCGGTTCAGCGGTTCACACAGTTTTTGAACCGCCGGTTCGGTTCATTGCATGGTTTTTGGGGCTTCGGGCTTCGGTTCACTTTTGTTCACTTAATTAACTAAAGAAAAATATTTTTGATACAAGTGTTCAGGTTATTCATTAACAAAGATATAGGTTTTCAGTTAATCGGGTATGTTCAAAACTTCGAAGGCAATTTCCGTTTAAACGCTCTCATTTCGATTTGAAATCCTACTACTTTACATATAAAGTGACGTTGTTGTGAGTTGCGGTTTGAAATCGACTGCTGAAAGCCAAGCGGATCAAAATCGTCAAATAATTACAATTTTCTTTTGACCAGATCAAGTAATCTCTGACATATTTGGCACTTCACATATAAATAAATTTTCAAAACAACAGGGAATAATCTTAATAATCTTTAGGTAAACGCTAGCAATCGATATTTTACTTTTTTAAGGAATTGAATGAATATCCGTTATGCTTTCATTATCGTTTGGAATTTTGTTGTATATTAACATTAAATGAGATAAAGCTACATTTTTCCACCTCTTTAATAGCAAGCTTGATTCCTAGAATTTAAGAAATCAAATTCAAAAAAGTCGGAGCTCTTTTTTCCAAAAAGTTGACAACTACTGAGCTATGTCGTTCTCCCTTTTCTCAACCTTTATTTTGCATGCCCACCAGCCATAGAAATACTCATAGCAATTTTCTATTTCAACCGAATCTCAATTAAAGATAAAAAGTTAACGCTTGAGTATTATGTGAGTTGACCCCCCACGGATAATACAATCAAGACTTGGCTTATTACAATTTTGGGTGGATTGGTTGGATTAAGGTTGATGTTCTTAGTTTTTTACAATAACTCTGCTTTTCCAAGTATTTTCGTAATATTTTAAAGCTAATTGCTGATTTTGCTCACTATTCGCCAGTAACTCAATACCTAGGTAAACTGAACCGAACCATTTTATTTTTCGGTTTTTGGTTCGGTTCAACATTTTTGAAAACACACCGGTTCGGCTTACGGTTCGGTTCACGAGCACAAAAAGCGGTTCGGTTCGGTTTAAAACCGGTTCGGTTCAGAACCGGTTTGCATCCCTGGTATAATGTAGACGTATATACCAATTTTTATGATAAGTTTAGACTATCATGAAAATTTAATAGTTGTCAATTAAAGACGGGTAAATGGGAGCTGTCGGTCAATCGGCTTAAATAAATTTAAACAATTGCAAAATTATCAATCGTACAACTTTTTAGCAGGCTCTAGGTCAATAAGCTAAGACTTTGTTTATAACTTTTCTAAAACAAGATATGCACAACACCAGAAAAGAAGGCTGGTTGACTGTATAGCGCTTTTTCATGAATTTCTACAATTTAACCATCAGCAGTCTTGGTCTATCTTCAATGAGCTTGCAGAGACTACCTCATGACAGAACTGCTATGACCGCTTGTGAATCCCAATGGCAGGCTTGTAGCTAAATCCGACATCAGCAGTAATCGCAAAGCACTGAAGTTTCTTATATGAGTGTAGATTGACACGAAGACCTACCTACCTACAAAAAATCGCGAAATTAAAAAAAATATTTTATGAGTTTAGATTATCATGAAAATTTGATAGATGACAATTGTCTATTGTTTTATTGTGTTTAAAATTCTAAAGGGGGAACCGTTTGATGACAAATCTTTTAGCCATTTTTTAATCAAACGTGATTTTTTATCACTAATTTTGTGCATTTTAATTGATTCCAAGTCCAAAATCAGAAAATTGTGACCACTGAATCACAAAAGATCACAACACTGGCTACACTACTATGCTAATAGTTCATCCGAAATATGTATTTTAAAAATATAAATGTTTTTGCGTATATGCAAATTTGCAATTAAGAAAAAAGTGTTTTTAGCGAACTAAATTATTTTTTCAATAAAAATAAGATGTGTGCAATCAGAACTTAAGTCGGACATGCGGTTCAAAATATTCAAAATCCGCTGTCTAGTCATTACTATTAAAATAATGATTTCTACTTGTTTTATAATTGTGGAAAAAGTTGTAACGTACGTAACGTAACGTCTGAACAGATGAAATCAAAAACTATAGACGAACGAACCACTCTAAGGAGCTCACTTAAACGGTTTTAGAATCGTTGAATATTTCTCTTTTCTCTATGCCTTCATCATTTTTTTGATTATGCTGCAAAAATCGCTGAAAACAAAGAAAATGTAGGTTGATTTCAAGGCTGGAGGCGAAGAATTGGTAAGGTGCATGCACCAACTTCTGACGAAAGCATGCCCGACGATTGGAATCTAAGTGTTATTTGCCCTATTTTCTGTCGAATATTATTTGTGAACGTTTAAAGCCGCTTATACGCACACTGATTGGACCAGGTAATCCACCACAGACCAGATATTTACATAACGTTAAATTCTGGAAAAGACCTATGAGAGAAACATTGAAAATCACCACCTTTTTGTCGATCACAAAGCCGCCTTCGACACACCGATACGGTCAAGGTTTTTGAAGCCCTGTCCACCTTTAGTATACCAGCAAAGTACTTTCGGCTTTGCAGGTTGACGTTGAGAAGCACTCAAAGCTAAAAATAGGAACGAACCTCTCCGAGCCTTTTGATACCAAAAGAGGTTTTAGGCAGGATGATACCTTATCGTGTGACTTCTTTAATCTGCTGATGGCGTATATACTGCGCCAGTGTCCAAATACCATCTTATCGGGCACCATCTTTAATAAGGATGTAATGCTACTCGCATATGCCGATGATATTGACATTATCGAGTTCGGAAAGACATTTCCAAGCTTGGTGTGAAAAACTGGTGCCGCCTCGCACGAAGCAGAAGCGACTGGCGGGCGTTAGTTGCAGCGGCCGTGACCGTCAAACGGTTGTGATGGCCAATCAAGAAGAAGAAGAAGAAGGTTGATTTCAAATACGACTTTCCAATTGAGTAACGTACGAACGGCTAAATGAAGTTGACCAAATTGTTTTCCATGATTTGAAAGTGCTGCCACTATGTTAGGTGGGACTCATCGCTTAGATCACCAGAGATAAGCAAACGAATGTAGCGTACGTAACTCAGGTAATGCCCATATGCTGAATATGGGTGTACTCCCTCTGCATTTGCCAACCATGTTCTGTGGGGGGAAATAAATAAAACACGTGTTTTTTTTCATACTTTTTTCAATCTATATTTTCTGTTCTTTTCTCAGCGCGTGTTTACAATTACAATGTTGAGTGTCGGTATCGGTTGTTGTTTGCCTTCTGCTCTGTTCGGTTCCACTGGTACCAATCTAAGTATCTGTGGTTGTATATGGTAGAGTTTTCATCATAATAATATATATATATATATAATCTATATCTTTTATTATGTCGAGTGTTCATTTTTATTTTTGATTACATTAGTTACAATTTGAAGCCTTCGATACCGAACCGTGGGACCTGGGGCCAGAACTGAATGCCAAATCAATTAGTTCAAATTAAACGTGTATAGCTACATATATGTATAGTATGTATGTATGTGTATAAGGGGTCTGGCTAATGTTGGATTTTGGTTTTCCTTTAATTTATTAAAGCAGTGGCATTATTATTAATTAATTAATTGAATTTTATATAAGTTTCAATAAATTGAATTCGTATGTACAAAACGCGTTAAACCAAAGGGGAAAGAAATGGGATGCAAATTGTTGGGAAGATTTTGAAAAGGAAAGGAGAAATTCGAGCTTAAGGTTTATCCTATGGTATTTTTTGTTGTTGTTTTGTATACGTTCCCTTGTTTTGGTGTTTTTTTTTTAGTTTTAGAAAACTTTTCTCGAAAAATTCTTTTGTGCTTGCAAAAATTTGAGGTAGTTTTTTCTTTTTAAATGTTATTTGAATTTCCTTTTTGTTGTTGTTGTTGTTGTTCTGGTTGATGTCGTTTTGAAAATGAGTGAGAAAATGAAAAGGCAGTGTTAACTCAACATTCAGATCAGCGATTGTTATAAAGTATTGCTTTGAATTATTTATATATATGTATATATATGTGTGTATATATATAGAGATATATGTATTGATAAAGCCTACAAAAAAGCAGCTCTGATTGCTCTCTATATAAAAATCGTACAAAGGAAGTTTTCTTTGAATATATATTTAAATATGTAAGTTTGTATACAGTTTGCGGCAGCTAAACAGGCTTAAGAACTAAACTACGACTGAAGACAACACGCACACACATACATACAGAGAGTTACATTTAATTGCAAATTATTCAATTTGTTCATTAATATTTTATTGGCAATGATTTTGAGTTTGGTTTCAAAAATTAATCAGTCGTTTTGAACAACTGTTTTGAATTGTTTTCCGTTTTTAGTTTTTGTTTTTAAGTTTTTTTTTGCAGTGTTGGGTCTTAGTTGATATGTACATAAACAAAAGGAAATGTGGTGGAAAATAAAACCAATGGAGAATTGAAATTGTGTTTTTGTTTTTATTGTTTGTGTTTTGTTTTGCTAAATTCTAAATTAACCATAAGAGCAAATCTAGTTATTTATGTACAATTGTTTTTTTTTGTTTTTTTTGTTTAGTTTTTTGCGAAGAATTTCTACTAAATTAATTTAAAAAACTGTTTTGCATTGCTCTGGTTTCAAGTTGAGTACAAAAAAGTTGTTAAATGCTTCAAGTCTTATGTTCTTTTTGCTTGTTTACCTATACTTTAGTTTATCAATGTTGTTGTTGTCTGTATGAAAGTTTTGGCAAAAAGGTTTAACGAAAGTACAAAACTATAAACACACACACAAACTTAATTGCAAAACGAATTATTTACATAAACAAGTCTTGGGGCAGTATTCGCAAATTACATTTAAACTTAAAATACAAATTTAAGAAGAAAAAAAAAACGTTTTCAAAATTTGTTCATAACAGTTGCCTGAACATAAGGGTGGGTGGGGTGGTTTTGGTTGGGCGACTTTTGTTCTTATTTATAGCTAAATATGTGTGGTAGGTATGTACAATAAAAAAAATGACAATTTTATGAGTGATTGAACTTAAAATTCACTAAACAAAATATATAATTAAATTAAAATTTAAAACTAGGATTGCTGCATAGATATGGGGAAAATTTACAATAGTTTTTGATAACTTTAATTTAAAATCGATTTAGCAGTAAAATTTTGTTGTTATGGATAGTGACCCATATATTTTTTATTTGAGGTTGACCTCGAGCCAGCAAAAAAATATTTGCTTAAAATAGCAGGAAAAACGTATTGGAAAACGGTATTGTTTAAACCTGTGGACGCCCTAGCAGCATATTTGTTTTTGTAAAGCACTTAAACAACAAGCTGGCAAATCTTTCTCTTATCAAGTGTATTGATGTTTGCACTGTGTGGACCTCCCTTCTATAAAAACTGCAAACACCTGTAAATCGAATTTTCATTTACAATTACTTGCCGGCTCGAGGTCACAGAAAACCACAAAGGAGGCTGCTTGACAGTACAACTGTTTCTTGAACATACCTAAACTTGATGGAGTCAAGACCAAATAATTCTGAAAGGGTATGATTATAGTATAAAAAACTTTCCTTGTTTTGATCTACTTAGCTGCCGTTTGGGATTAGGATTTGCAACTCCATATCTCGTAAACTATTTGGAATTTCGCCCTAATGTCTTTCACAAAATTGTTGCTCTTGTTTTGGCATACAAAACATTTCTTAGTAGTATGATTTAGTTCAGCTTAGAATTTTTTTGCAAGTTTGATTTAAAGCTGTTAAAGTTTGGCGATTAAGTCCGTTGACAAACTTTCGATTTTATTTTAATCGAATGTTCCGGACGGTGTTTGCTTTCGCTAGCTACCACTATTGCCAAAGTGTACCCTAAGTATTTATCTAACCTTATCGAAATGGTGACCAAAGCTTCAAAACTTCGGCACCAAAACTTTTAGAACTGGTTCGATTTGGGGTTTTCGGGCCCTAAATCCTAAATCCCTTTTTTTTTTTAGAAAAATGTTCGTTTCAAAGAAATAATAATCCCTTTCATCATCTTCTTTAAGATTTCAAATAGTTAACCGTTGAAATAATTGAATTAGTATGGAATTTGAGCTTTTTTTCATTAAGACGCGCATAGAAAATGGTATTTAAATTTGCCAAACTTTCGAAAGGGGGTCTATGTGTGGCCCCCTTAACATGGGGCCAGCCGGAAATACCTACCTACCTCTTCGAAAGGGCGTAAAATTTCTAGTACTGCAAAATCCTTGTAGATTTACATAAAAAGACTTCATAACTAATGAAGCAAACTTCCTAAAGTTTTCATAGTAGTAGATTACACTTCTGTCTCCCTACTATAAAACTTCATGAACTTAGCTTAATCGTGTAAATTCAGACTATAAAAACTTCATGAAGTTTGCTTCATCGTGTAAATCCCGTCTAAAACACACAGGGATTGATATTGATGCTTGTTAAAACCCATCTACGAACCTCCGAACCAAAGTGTTTGCAGTCTTCATGGTGACGGCTTACCAGAAACCACTTCTGCTGCTCCGACGCGTCGCTATCTACTGTGCATACAAAAGTGCTCTGCGGCAGCGACGTCGGCACACCTACAGTATAAGCTAGTCGCTGTGCAAAATGAACTTCGAATCAATGGCTACACGCAATACCAAAATTGGCATGTGTTTTTTGCCGGCCCCTGCTTTTGACTAATAGAGCTAAGAAATATCACTAGTTCGGTACTTGATCAAAACATAATCGTTGTGATTCAAGACGGCAATCTTGGATGAATATTATAGTACTGTTTAGCATTCGTTCGTTTACCAATTCCCTGTGGACATTAGTTAATATTGAAATTCAACAGCATTTAAATGTTTTCAAAGTTCTCCCGCAAACAGTCCAATGAACACACAAAAACTTAACTAAGCCAAACAAATTCTTAAACCCTTAATATTCTCATGTTCAACACAAAAACGAACCAATTGGGACTTTATTCAAATTTCAAAATTTGTCGTAAATTTTGTATAAAGTGTTTTGGTTTGGTACTCTGTAAGGTTTTGATCCGTCTTAGTCGCAGGGAGCTACTCCTGTGTAGTGTGCGATGGACCTAAAAACCAAGGATTGGTCACGGAATATAGAGTACTTCGAACTAAACTTCAGAAACATTTAATTAAGGATCTAACTTCTGTAAAGAGATTTAGAATTTACAACACTATTGTATGTTTTACTTAAGACACTTAAATGACGATAAAGGCAGGTATTTTGCTAGGGTTGTCGAAACATCGATATCGAATAACTTTTGACGATATTTTTTATGAATACTTTTTTTTTTTTTTGGACAAAAAGGAAGGTTTCTTTGGGGCATTCTCTTGGAAATTAGTAATATCAGTAATACTAGTAATATCCAAGAGACTGCCTTCAGAAAACCTAGCTTTTTGTGGCCGAAACTAACAAAAATACACACCAAAAATATATTCAACAAGTATTCGATATCGATATTTCGACATCCCTATATTTTGCTATCTGAACGTAAGTTTTTTATAGTAAATTTGAAAGAAATTTTAAGCAAATCAAGAAGAATGAGATTGACCACGACTTAAAAGGGCTCAAACTTGCACAAGATAAAAAATCCGGCGGAGTTAGGTAAACCCCCCAGGTCTAAACTTCTTCAGTATTTTAAAGGTTTCACATAGTGAATAAGAAGTTCCTTTGTAGACTCTATACAATATCGTTATCATTAATCTTTCATAAAGTACACTACAAGATGATTACCAAGTAAATTAAAAACAATTGTGACAGGAAAAAAGTTAAACAAATTTAAAATGAAAATTTTAACTAGGCGTGAAGTGCAAGAGAATTTTACCCGACCTGCTAAAGGAAAGGTATAAAATCACACTTGAAAGATTTTTGTCTGGTACAAATGAAAATCTTGATATTATAAAGATATTTTAAGATTCTTTAAGGATTCACTTATGAGTTTTGAGTTTATCATTTTCCCAAGAGGTTTTCCCTATTTTTCACCTTTGCAGCAATCCTAGTTCTCAACACAACAAACATAAATTGAAACATAAAATGGGCCTATAAAGAAATGTTTAAGCGTGTGTCTCTGTGTTCTATATGTTACACAAGTGGCTATATATATCTGCTATATATATATATATAATGTATATGTATGTATATATCTATATGTTATATGTGTGTGTGTGTATATAATATATATATGATAGCTTTTGGGCCTTAGAAAAATCACTAAACTACTTGTCACTGTTTACTCGTTTGTCGCTCGTTTCTTCTGGTTTAATTACTTAGGGGAATACTTTTTACTTTCTTAATTTGTTGTTTCAATGGGCACCAAGGCATCTGTGGGCACCAATTTGGGCTGCTGGGGCTGGGGCTGGGGCTGCTGTTTAGGCGGTTTGCGTGGATGTTTGCGTCGCTGTTGCATTTGCAGTTTGGCTATGCTGAGCACCTGCTGGTAACTTGATACGGTTTCATTGCTGGCACTGCGTGAGCTAATTGTGGCCGATATGCCGTCATCCTCTTCTTCTTCCTCTTCCTCCTCTTCGTCCTCCTGTTGCTGCTCACTTTCGCTGAACTCCTCCTGCTCCTCCTTGTTGAGATTATAATCATCAGCAAATAGCTGACTATCATAACGCAACTTGTAGGCCGTACTCAGAAGACTGTCCACTCGTGTCTTTTCCGCGGGACGCATATGTTTGATATTCAAAACTTTGGTATGCTGACGTGTACCATTCGAACACTCGGGCAGCCATTCATCGGAGATGCTGTTTGGGGAAGGAATAGGTGGTTATAGGGTTGCTTGGGACAAGAATTCTTTGGTTCTACTTACATTTCACGCGGCGACCAGCGTACAAAACACTCATAGCAACCCTGACTGTTGCGTCGACGCATCAAGCATTGACCCTGGAAGGTGATGGCCTGGGCTCCGTTGGTTAACGTGCTGATTTGTCGCAATCGATGCTGCAGTCCCTCCATAATGCCAGTATCGAAAAAGTCAAACATTCGGGCTGAAGATAAATGATAAAAAGAGAACCGAAATTAGCATCATTTGCCAAATATCTTAGACTTATACTCGACGGAAAGCTGGCTTAGAACCAAAATCTCTCCGAACCCTTCCACGTCTTTATTCCATTGAGAAAAGAGTCGATTATGAAAAAAAATTGCCTGTGGCTTAATACCCGAAATCCGAGCGGGTGGAATTAGGCATCAGTCCTTCTTTCAGACTCTTGGGCACAGATTCTCGGTAAGAAGAAAGCTTGGTTTAAGAAAAATTTGCACCAACAAATCTCTCAAAGAGATGGCCAAGTAGTCCAACATTCAGCCCATTTGGATCCTAGGCTACTGGGACTATGGGGGAATTGCAAAGCAGACTAAATCGGGAGGCAGCTATTGGGCCTTAGAAAACTCCCTTAACTCCCTCCCGCCCACGTTTAAACTTCCTTTAAGAGATTACTTCGACCTCATAGCAAACCAGAAGATGCAAGTGTTTTCAAACTGCAGAATCGCAAGGCAGACATGGCCAACTAGATGTGAAGATGGGGACTGATTGGGGCTCATTTCAACAGACTTTCTGCTAACTCTAAAGAATTCAGCTTTTAGAGTTTGAATGCTGTCAAAACGCTCTGCGATGAACTAGGACAAAGATGAAGAACCTAGTATACGCGCGTTAGCCACAAATAACACAAATTTAAGATTGTGAAGGACTTCAGTAATTTAGGAACAACGATAACCAGCGTCAATATTCTCAGCCTCGATAACATAGTCCTGGGAGGTAAACCACTTCCTATAAACCAAGCTGTGGAAACGCTTACCAGGCTCTCCAGGGCTACAGAAAGAAGACTTTCCTCAACGATTAGCCACTCTAAGATCTCTAGACACATCCACTCGATGTATCTTCATTCCTCTACTTGAACATGGAATAGACTCAACATCCCCTAAGCTCTTAAGCTCTGCCTCTGAATTCCAAAGAAGAATTACTTTTGCAACCCGATGATTTTAGGGCGTCTGTCAGAAATCCAACAGTCGCTTATTATTCCAGTGCTACACAGAAGCATGGACATTAACAGCAGCGAACGAGAAGGCAATTTGCCTGTTTAAGAGAAAAATCCTTAGGAGGATTTATTGATCTTTGGCAATGAAGAAACGACCGAGAGATGGAAAGACCAGGTGGAACAGGACATTGCCAAGTTAACAAGAACTTCTTTAATTAAATGGAAATCGGAATAGTTCGTTTAGTGGTTACTTCAAATATTCAAAGATTGTAGATATCTCTTGCTATTTTCTATGTTGAATTATATAAAGTTCCATAGAATTTCAGATGAGAACACAATAAAACTAATGGTTGAATTAAGGGAATTACTCCCGCAAAGAAAGCATGCAACTTTTCGGCTTGCGGTTTTAACCCCGGATAGTTCATACCTTAATTGAACATGACACGAAGAACTAACAAAGCAAGTACCTCGGATTAAGGCCGACAAACTAAAGACATCTTTATGTCGTCCATTATACAAAACCATAGTTATAAGGTGCCTGGCAGCAGGCCGAAAATGCTATTGAATGATTCCCATGAATAAAAACCAGGGATTCAAACCGGAACCGGAACCGAAACCTTATACCGAAAAGACCGATTAAGACTCAGAACCAGAAGCGGAACCGAAATACGATTCGGTTTGATTCCCGGATAAAAACTAACATTTTAGACAAAATAGACAGACAGACACAAACGAATGTGCACTAGACGAATATGCCCAGAATGAATGAGAAAGATTAACAACTTTCCAAGTTGTAGGAGGAGCCCACAGGGGCTGTTCAACCTTGAACAAGAGACTCGACCACGTTCAAAACATAGCGTTAAATATCATATTCACAGAGACACAAGCTAACCCAAAAACAGACAACGGGAAGACTATTGTCCTCTAGGGTCAATTATTTCCGAACTCTACTACTTTTTCGGCAAGAAATTATAATCCATTCAGAGACGATGTGGGTGCAAACCAATGCCAACCTATCAAGACCTTCTATTAATCTTCTTTTTAAGTGAATACTCATGGTTGTGGCTGGTGACCACGTTATTTAGAATCTATGGTTCTTACGGAAGATCAAAATACAAAATTGATGAGTGGCTGACGCATTGTAGCCCCGGAGAACATTAGACTTGACCACGATCCACAGATAGCTTTAAATATCATACGTCTCCTTTTCTAATAACAGAGGTACAATTCAGGGTGGAGTTTTAAAGCGACCTAATCGTGGGTGCCACAGACAAAACCTCTTCTAACCAAATTGCAACCGAATTCCAATTCTTAGGTGCCACGGAAATTTTCAAACCTCCGATCATTTATTGGGAGATTTAGCAAACCTCTTTTCTCACTAGCTCCATCTGGCGGTGGTGGCGCCAACTACTTGACAGTCAGCAGGGTCAAGGGCTGCAAGCTATCCCTCATGTTTGGCGCCAACAAATTTTAAATTTTTTTTACTTATTTAGGAAGAATATGACTTAAATTTTAAATATAATTTAAAAATGCATCATAAAACATATTACACAATCAAAAAATTTCATTTAAACATCAAATTAACCCATAACTAAAATAAGGGAAATTTTTTGGCGAGAGATTCAGCCCTGTTTTTAGAGATGGAACTTCAACTGGATCAACTGGTGTTCTAACTAGATTTTCTAATGAGAAAATGAAATCTCTAGAAGTTCTGTGGCACCGACGTTTTTTTCGAGAGATTTACAAACCAACCGTCGGCAAAATCTCTAGAGATTTCTGTGGCACCCAGGAATAAATGATTATGCCAATGATATAAGCATTCCAATAACGAA
Source organism: Lordiphosa stackelbergi (assembly GCA_018904235.1). Lineage (NCBI taxonomy): Eukaryota > Metazoa > Arthropoda > Insecta > Diptera > Drosophilidae > Lordiphosa > Lordiphosa stackelbergi. The sequence goes on along the minus strand of JAEIFU010000229.1, from coordinate 67,547 downwards.
AGTATGATCATCCATTCTAAGTTCCATTCCTGCCTTCATCACATCGTCCATGTCGACACGACAAATCCTAAACAAAACCCAAAGAAAACTCCATAATAAGAAAGCCAGAAGAAGCCAATTTGTCTAATAACTAGTTCAGTGAAACCTAGGACATTCAAGCAATCATAGACAATGTTGCTAATGCACTGGAAGGGTAAACAAGCTTCTGAAGAATTGCAATTTAAATTGAATTCTCATCCACCAAAACCTTCTACCACAAGAGGGGTGAAAATTATGGAAAATCGTTAAACTATATTTCTTTAGAACAGAGTTTGTCAAGAGCGAGATCAAAAAAAAAAATGAGAGTGACGCTCTGACCTTATTCTTTAACTGCTGGACACTGGCAGCAAAAAGCTGTGTGCTCTCTTGGCCTGCGTTCGGCTCCTCTCTGTATGAATAGCGAAATGTGTTCGGCCCCTGCGGGACAGGCTTGACAATCTCTGCTTTAGAACAGAGTTCGCCATTCATAGCCCCTGGGTGCCGAATGTTTGACAAAGTCACTGAGTGTCAGACAGAGAGAGAAGTCACATTTTCCGTCCTCTCTTCTTGGGGAACCCTGCTTTAGTTCGAACCAGATTCAAACATAGCAAGCTTACACAGTGTAAGCCAAATTTGAAATAGAATACATTAAGCAGGCTGGAAATATAGCTTCTCCGTTTATCTAGTGCCACTTGCGGATCTGTGCCCAGATTTCTAATTTCGTTCTTGCATAGAGTTCCTCCTGGCTAAAAACCTAAGGTTAATCTCCTAATCTTTTGCTACAATTTTGGAGTCTCATTTAGATGGCAGTGCATCTCGACACACAACTTCCTTTACATTCCTTGTTCTTCTCTCTCATTTCTCATCTCTCCATCGATCGCTTTCATCTTAACCATCAAATTCCATCCATCTCCAACTCACCTGAGAAGGGTTGTCTGCGGTATCGCAGCTTTTTGCCATTTTTGCGCAACTGTTTGGGTACCGGCGGATCGGAGGTGCGTTTGCTGGTGCTCTCCTTGGCATTATCCGTGGCATTGAAGTGATTATTGACGTGCTTCTGCAGGGCCAGCTGTTGAGTCAACAAAATGATCATTAGTAATCTCCCAACTGCCATCTCATCCTCTGCCACTCACCTGTGAACCAAATCTCAAGCCACAACCCTCTACAATGCACTTGAACTGCTTGGAGCCACCGTGCGAGAGTACATGCCTCTCCAGCCAGCGTCTCGAGCAGCTCTCCTTGTTGTACACCTTGCATCCCACCCAGAGGCAGGCGAATGGTCCCGTTTGTGTGTTGACATGATGCGTTTGCATGTGATCCAACAGCTTGGAGTTGCTCTCATGCTTCTTGTTGCACTTGTCCCAGTAGCAGACGCCGTCGTGGCGCTTGCCACCCTTGGCACCGGCTGCCCCAGCTCCCGCCGGGAAGCGTATGGTCTTGGGTTGCGATAAAATGGGTGAGATGGCACATTTGGGTAGACTGTGGCTAGCTGATTCAGCCAGTTCGGTATCCACCATGGTGGTGGCTCCATCTGCGGGTGAGGCTGGCGGCAGGGACTGGCTGTCGGAGGCGGGCGGGGGTGCGGACTTCGAACTGGAGCTGTGGAAAAGAGAGGGTTAGTCTCGAAAGGATTGAACTGTTTAGATGGCTACTTACCTGACTACTTCGGCTATGGAGTTGCTGCTCTCACTGTTGCTCAAGCTGCCGCCTATGCCCGACTCGGGGGTGGGCAGATCTCGCAGACGCTTGTGCGTGCTGGTGGCCTCGGAGGAGCCGCCCACCGACTCCGACTTGTCATCCTCCTCGTCGTAGTTGCTGCTGCGGCTGGATGTGGAGGCGGGCGGTGGCGGCGGCGCAGTCGACGGTGTAACCTCAGCGTTTGAGGTATTCTGCGAACAATCCTCGGACGAGGTGACCATCTCGCTCAGCATGTCCGTTTGACTGGCTGCCCGCTCCGCGCTGCCGCTGTTGCTGCTGCTCAGGGGCGAGGGCGCCGGCGTGGAGGCCTCCAGCGAGAGATCAGCCGCTGAGCTTATGGAATTGGAGTAACTGCTGCAGGAATTGGAATTGGAATTGCTGTTGCTGCACTCCTCCTCGGGCTCCTCCGCCTCTCGCTGCGGCAGTTGGCCACTGAACGAGGGCGAGGGGGTGGAGGCTGCCTGCGGTGGTGGCTCCAGTTCCACCTTGATCTTGCTGAAGGCAGACAGGGTGCAGGAATTGGAGCTGGACAGGGCGGGTGAGGAGCGTGGTCCACTGTAGCTGCTCGTGGGTGAGCTGAAGGGTCTGGGTACTATGCTAATGGCACCGTTGGAGTTCTTGACCAAATCAAAGAGATCGGGCGGCGACAGAGTGGCTGTCGTGGTGGTCGCGGGCTTGGACACACTGAGGGTGGGCGTCAGCTTGGAGGGGGCAATGCTGACCAGGGGTGGAGTGGGCGGCACATTGGCATGGCTGTTGCTGCTGCTGCTGGGTGGCTTGCGGATGGTGGGAGATTTGGCTGAATTGTGGGAGGTGGGCACTAAGGGAGGCGGTGTGGTGGGCGTGGCTATGAATTTGGTCTTCTGCTGTTGTGGCTGTTGTGGCGCAGGCAACCGCTTTTGATAGGGTTTGCTGTTGCTCAAGTTGGAGGTGTTTCTTTTGCTGTTGGAGGAAATGGTCACCAAAGGTGGCGGCTGACTGGAGTTAACCAGTGGCTTGGCCATCACCCGACCTGCTGCTGCTGCTCCACCTCCCCCAGCTGTATTATTGGAGCTGCCCGCCAGTGGAGGCGGTTGCTGGTGAGAGATGAGCGGCGGTTGTTCCGTGTTGCTTGTGGCTGGCTCAAAAATGGAGCTCAAGGCGGGCAGTGGTTGTAGATGATTCATGGCGGCTGCAGCAGCCACTTGGGCCTGCATCTGTTGCTGATGCTGCTGCAGAGCCAGGGAAGCGGCGGCCAACTTTTGTTGCTGTTGTTGCTGCTGTTGCTGGTGGTGTTGCTGCTGCTGCTGCTGTTGCTGCTGGTTGGCTGCTATGGCGGCTGCCGCCTGGGCCAACATGGCTGGCAAGGTGGCGGCATTTAGCAGCAATCCCGCTGGCGTGGCCATAAATACGGGCTGTGGGGCTGCTGCTGCTGCTGTGCCTGCCCCATTCAAACGTGCCACCTGTTGCTGCTGCTGCTGTTGTTGCTGCTGCTGCTGTTGCAGGGCTGCAATTTGCTGCTGAAACAACTCCTGCAGATTGGTGGGAGCTGGAGGTTTGGCTTGTAGCTGCTGCTGCTTTAGTATCAACTCTTGCAGCTCATTGGCTCCCAGTAGACCAAAGGGATTGGCTCCCGCTGCCGCCGCTGCTGCTGTGGCCGTGGTCGCCGTTGTTGTGGTGGCCGTGGTCACCTGCTGCAGCTTGAAGACGGTGCCGTTGAGGAAATACTGTGCTGCCGCCGCCTGGGCAGCTGCATTGTTGTTGGCCGCCGCAGCCACCGCCGCCTTGGCCACATTCTGCAGTTGCATGATGTTGGCGGCGGCCGCCAATTGCGTGGGCAGCTGGACTAGATTGGGCAGCTGTACGGCTGGCAGCTGATAGAGCGTGGGATTGGGTGCCGGCGTTAGGGGGGGAGCAGCTGTGGTGGTTGGGTTGGTGGACAACTTTTGATGCGGTGCCGGCCTGAAGGAGGCGGAGGACTGCTTCTGCAGTTGCTGTTGCTGCTGCTGCTGTTTCATTTCGGGGTGCGCGGGGCTATGGCCACATGTTTCTTGGCGGGCGATTTGCCCGTGTTGCTGTGCGAGCTGGAACTGCTGCTGGTGCTGCTCGCACTGGAGCTGTTGCTGCTGGGTGTCTTGCGCAGATTGGGCGCCACTTGGGCTATTTTGGCGGGCTGCTTGGAGCTTCGTTCCAACTTCTTGAGCGCGGGCACAGGCAGACTTGTTGTGGTGGTGGAGGTGGAGTTGGTGGCGGGAGGAGGCGCTGCCAGCGCCGCTGCCTGCTGTTGCTTCTGCTCCTTCAGTTGAGACAGAATATTGAAGTATTTATTCAAGGAGGCGGTGGTAGCTGGCGTGCTTAGCGTCAACTGGTTGGTGCTGGACATGCCTCCCGGTGGCTCTCCCGGCGGCGACAGCTTTCCACCGGGGCTGGCTTTCATTTGGGATTTGAAGAAGCCCGTGATTTTGGTCTGTGATTCCTCTAGAGCCGCCGATTTCAGTCTTTTGCTGGCCTCTTGAAGATCCGCGCGGGATTTCTTACAGCCCTCGGCGGCTGCGGCTGCTCCCAGTCCGGCGGCGGCACGTTTCTTTGAGGCAGGCACAGCTGTTGAGGTGCTGCCCAAGTTGGTGTTCCAGGGCCATTGCAGTGTGGGCAGCACTTGGGGTGAGGGCGTCGTAATGGGTAGGTTTGTGGTAGTCGTCGTCGTCGTCGTCGTCACTTTGGCAGTGTTAGTTCCTGGGGCAGTGTTGGCAGTGGCTGTTGCAGCGGAGGAGTTGTTGTTGGTGCTGGAGGAGCTGCTCCCGCCACTACTGAGTAACTGGGGTGGCATCTTGTCGAGGTCGCTCAGTTGCGAGTGCTCTGTGTACGGGGAGCCGGGCTCGGATGCATCTTCACTGGAGCCCGTGCTGGAGTCGGCGCAACTCAGGGATGTGGCCACCCCGCTGGAAATGGAAGAATGCAAAAGGCCAGGTTAGTGAACAGTTGGTGGGAAATCAGGTAGCAGCAGCAGCAGCCACACCTTAGACTTGGATGAATTCGACTCCCACTCGCTTCCTCATGCCTATGGTTAGTCGCTCTGGGAAATAAGGGACCTTCATTGATATTAATTAAGGCAGGAGGGAGTGCAACACGCCGACGACGCGTTTGTTTGTGTTTTTTTTTTAACTTTTTTTTTATTTATTTCTACACGCTTGGTTGTTGTTTATTTACACACGACAACTCTACGTGCTATCTACATACAGAGGAGAGGGTCACTCTGTCTTCAGGCGGACAAAAAGCTGACTGCTGCGAGAGTCGCAAGAAAATAATTTTTAAATTTTCAAACTAAAAACATAATCTTGTTAAATATGTGGGCAGATTGTATATTTGTTATGTATTAAATTAAGCAGCTTATGGAATTTGAGTTTCATTAAAATGCCTCTCAGGCCGAAAGAGAGGGAGTGCTTCAACGACTGAGAGCCAGCATACAAAACGGGTCGATAAACGAAAGCATAAAGTAAACAAAAAAAAAAACACACACACACACATGCATACCAAAATGCAAGAAGAGCAGACCGAAAAGGAATAAAGTAAAAGCAAACTCAAACAAAAAAGAAAAAAAAAACTCCCATGCCCTTTTGTTCCCCCACCCCTCTCTTTGGCGAGTTGTCTTCTGTCCTCGTGTCGTCGGCCGCGTGCAACATAACCGAACCCAAACGACCAGCAACAACAACAACAACAAGAACGGAATTCTAATGCAGGAAAATTTCAGTTTCAGGTAGCCGCGTCGAACTCCCCCCTCCCCGTTTGAATTTCTTGTTTCTGTTGGAATACCCTTCAAAAATAGCAAAGATTGGGTGGATTAGTTAAGTGGCAAACACAAGGGAAGATTTGAGATAGAAAGAAGCAGAGCAGAAAATAACAGTTCAGTAAATCAGTCCAAAAGTACTTTTCCTGGGCTTTGAAAGAAAAGGTAATCCAAAAGCGAACGACTTAAATCAGTTTAAGACCTCGGACAACCATTAACATCGTCAAATTTTAATCTATGTTCATGAACTAGGCTTGCTGAGCTCCTTGAAGAACGAGCTTAAGGACTAAATTCCGTTTGTCATTTAATGACATAACTCCTCAATGATTAAGAGCGTTTTGTAAGCCGCAGGAAACTTCACATCTTGGATGGTGCAATTCGATTAATTTTTTAAAAGTGAACTGAATTTATTTTAGAAACTAATATCTCTTATAGACTAAGCCAGCAAGAGTCGAAGGTATACGATTACAAGACATTCATTCAAATAAATCAAGGTTAAAAAACTTAAATTGAAATAAGGTAAATGGACGAAAAGTGGCCCAATAATACCTTAATCCCAACTTAACTCTTGCAAAAATTTTAAAAATGATTTGCTGACCACTTTGTACGGTTAGAATATTATAAAGAAATATTATAGAAAGAAAGATCGGTGACAATATCGGAAAACATCTGTATATCTAGCTATAGAACATAAAAGGACTAAGGTAAAACATTTAAGCGCTGGATTGACTCTAAAGAGAAGCAAATATTTTGCTTTTGATAAGAAATATGTAAAGCAAATACATATAGATAAGGGGCAATAAGATTTGTTATAACAACTATATTTCAGATAACCGCGATACTGGTAAAACAGCGAGAGATTCGAGAGAATGTTGACCCTTAAATATTGTTAATTTTTTTTAAAGATTTCTTTTCTCCTTCTCTTAAATCTGCCTTCACTGAGAAAAAAATTCAATCTAAAATCAAGATTATAGTCTCAAAAGCAATCTTAACCCAATCTCAACTATATTGGACTACCCACCTAGCATTTGGAAGATCATTTTAAGAAGAGTCACCTTGAAATGTCTCTTTCGAGACCCTTTTGATGATTAAAAAGAGATTCATTTCATGGACGACCTAAGGAAGACTCGAAAATGACTCTCGTTACGCTGAACCATCGGCTTTTTTGGCACCACGAGTCGCTGTATAAGAACTCAGCTGGCAGAAATCTCGACGGTGCAAATACTTCAAATGTGCCTTAGAACGACGAGGTCGTGCTTCGAGTCCCAAGGCTTCATACAAAACTGTTGATCTTGTTTTTGAGATTTCAAAGCTCATTTCAAGATTTTTCAACTATCAGGCCTGTTCCGGTTTCCGAATTCGGTTGATCGGAGTTGATAAGAGCTGGGATTCCTAAGAGACGATTAAAGAATTCGGGCGAATCTTTTTGTCATCAAGGGGGTCGAATGAAGGTAAATGGAGCTTTGAAGTTAAAAGCCGAAGAACACAGTTTGCTTTTTTAGACCTAAATTAAACAAAAAATTAAACTAAAAACTAAATATATGTTATAAATGACTGACGGCAAACTGCCAATGTCAACAAATTGTTCTGATAATTCTCAGATCAAAATAAATTTCTACTACAGTTGGTTTTGGAAGCGAGGTACGTTTAACAATTCCGATTTCGCATGATTTTATCGGAATCGAAAATGGAAAAGGCCTGTTTGTTTTTATAAAGAGAGTTTGCAATCCAGATTTAAGATTGATTTTTTTTCTCAGGGTACGAAATAGTGCCGCTGCCTATAAGTTAACCGATTAAAGCTTAGCATAATAAAATTTCATACACAAAGCATGAAAGTTTACAAGTATGATTAAAAAAAATTGAAGCCCTAAATTTAGCATGGAAAAGACATATGATTGTTTATCCTTAAATTCCAAACAACTAATAAAAAAATTTAAAAAAGTCGGCACGGTGATTGGAAGTAGTTCAAAATCTAAAAGAATATACCATCGAAATGTTGAAAGATTAAGGTGCAAATGTAAGCGAATTTATATGTGTATAGATTCAATACGGTCCCCCTTCGAATCCCCTTTTGAATTTCAGTTTATGATCGATTGTTAATAAAACTAACATATCATGAAAACATATCATCGTAGTATTGAATCTAGCGTTCCGTAAATTGAATTTTAATGTACAAGCTGAGTGCATAATTTTGAAAATATCTAGAGATATTCCTTGCCTTCTCTAAGAAACGTGAAAAAAATTTGGTGTCAGGATCGAGACGGGAAAGATTTTAGTCTTGGTCAGATGGAATTTATTTATGGCCTTACGGAAATGCCGAGAAACCCGATATAATTTCAGATATTTAAAATTTTAGCCTGGAATCGGAACGGGATTAAGTCGGGGTCGGTATCGGAATGGGATTAAATTGAAAATTTGGCATCAGAATTGGTACGGAAAATATATGAGTGGATTAGGGATTGGAAGGGCTGGATCAAATATTCTTTCCCGCTCCTAAATCTAGTACCGATTTATTGTCTTTTAAAAAGTCGTATGAAATCTGACTCGCAGAGAAGAATATGTTTGCTCATTTGATTAAACGAATAGAAAATCGTGTAAATAAAATGTACTTTGTAATAAGCAGCTGGTTTCAATTAGGTATACATTCGTTGTCTGATGTAATAACCGTAGAAATGTACTTATTACCTAAGCTTTAAGCCCTATTTGGAGTTGTTCAGCTGGGTCTACTCTGTTCGACGCATGATACATAATAGTCTAGTAGCCCTCTATGTGGTCATGGTTCAAATGTGATTACCTTTAAATTCGTAGTCAAAACATGATGATGTACAAATCTCATACAATAAACTGTACGTCTTCCAAATAATTTGTATGAAATTTTGACAATACTTATCACTACTGTACAACTCCGCATGGGGCTTTTAAAAGTAGATGTTTTCTTCATCAATTCCACAATTTTGAGTCATCGAGGGAAATTTTTTGGGTTCAATTTGTTTTAAGAACCGCCTTTCTAAAACCATTTGCTAATCGATAGATACTTTTCAATGGCACCAAGTTCGCTAGGAGTTCCCCAAAAATGTATATCTAACTAAAATGTTCACCTGTTCGCTGTTGAATACAGGGTATCGTCTAGTCGAAATCCGCTGGGACCACAAACTTCCTCACATGTTTCTCTTCATTTTTTCGTGCATATTTACTCTTTAATAAATATTAACAAAAAGCGTTGAGCGTGTTCTGTTTCACATGCACTTGAACCTTTTCTCTGATGATTTTCCATTTATGCATTTTGCTGCAAAAGCAAGTGTTGTACTTGTTGTTGTTGTTGTTGTCACTTGCTGATGGTACTTGATTTTGAACTTTCGTGTGGCAAACATTTATGTGTTTTTTTTTTAAGAAACATATTTTATTATCGGAGCATTCCTCCAACTGCCTGCTCTACACACACAAACAAACATAGACATTCTCGTTAAACGCATCGTTAAATGTGAAGATTAATGTTAAGCCACCGAGTTCCAGGGGGTTTTCAGAGCAGCGACCAAAGTTGCATTTGATGTTTCTGTTTTGGGTTTCTTCTCGTTTGTCACACATACATTTGTGTGTGTGTGTGTGTGTGTCTGAGTTGAAGAAAAAAAAACACATAAAAATTCTCTGAACCTGAACTTTGTTTGCCTTTTGTAGGTCTTTCAATTTAAGTTATTTTAGTTTTGATTTGATAAACTTATCAGTAAGAGGATTATTGCTGCGATAATTACAACTTCAATATTTTAGAATGTTGTATTTGAACTGGTATATAGAAAATGCGGCTGAAATTAAACTGACTATATAAAAAATTTGATACAAAATCACAAACCAAACAGAGAAAAAGATTTCTGCAAATAAAATAAATATTCCTAGCAGTTCACTTGCTCAATTCACATTTAAAGTAAAACCTGCATATCCCTGATACATATATTGTAGAAGGTTCGGCTTATGCTTTTCTTTTGTTTCAAAGCTGAATTTGTAGCTTAATTTTAATAATAATCATTAATAAATCAATTAATTTTCCTACATCACTCTAGCCATGTTTAATGACAGAGAAGTTTGAAATTGTAATTGTTTTGGACGACAAATTAAACAAAATTCTGTCTATGGGCAATTGTAAGATACCTGGTCGAAATAAATATTGGTACACTTACTTATCATAGTTATTTTGTTAAATCTATTAAAAATTGAGAGAAGCTTGGCTTGGCCCTTTGGGGCTGTATAGCTAATATTTATCTTTTAAAATTGCTAAGTGAACAATAAATATATTAAAAAAAAAAAATTAATTAAATCCCGACAAACAAAAAAAAAAATATAGGTAATAAAAAAAAAAAAAAAAAATAAAAAACCCGGGAGCAAAACAAAAAACAAAAAAAGGGGCCAAATAATGAATTTGGCAGTTAATACAACGACAAGTTAACGGTATTTAAAGAGAAAAAAAAAAATAAAAAAAAAAGTAAAAAAACCCTACAAAAATAAAAATATTAAGCAAAATATTCCCACAACAAAAACAGTTTTTTAAAAACAAAAAACTCAAATTAATGTTATTCATTTTTAAGAAATTGATTTGAGTTGATATTGTTCCGTTTTCAAGAACATTCAAACTCAATTGGGAAACAAATTTGATTGATTTTGGAAGAGGTGTAAGTGGATTCCTCACATTTGGGGGGAATAGGGAACGTGGGGACACTTTTGCAGATTTTGGTTGAGCTGACAAAGAGAGAAAACATAAAAAATTTCAGGAACATTTTTTAAGAATTTGAGCTGTTTTGTAAAGGTTTGCACGGTTTTTCCCTCTGTGTACCAATATTTATTTCGACCATTTATTAGATTAACGAGTTAAAAGTTGTCGTACATCCATTTCTATGAAAATTTTGGCAAACTATTTTCCCGTGCAAACATAGCTTTACTCTATGAGCAGTGTTTGTCCCGTATGAAACCGGCATTCATTATTACACTTTACAGACAACGTAACAGTTCCAAGCAATGAATGAAAAAGACGGGGTTATATCACCGGTTCCGATTTCTTACTAGAATTTTTAGTAAAATAGCATTACATTTGCCCAGTGATTCAAGTCGCTTAGAATTTCTTTAGCTTATGTTGATGCAAACCGAAATTTCTGGTTTTGTACAGGTATAGGATCAGCTATTTTTTCAGACGTGCTTCGGTTTAAGGTCCAATTCACCGTAAAAAAATTAATCGAAGTTCTGTTGCAAACTGAGTCTCTTTAAAATAGATCATCCGAATCGAGAACGGGTCGGTTCACTTTTAAGGTAAACGAGTTTCATGGCGACAGCGTCTCTTCCTCAAAAAAAAAACATAAAAAAATGCTCCTTTGTCTTTTCAATATTCCTGTAATTTTTTTGTCTTTTCATGAATTCCTTAATGCGTTTAGTCACATTGGTAAGATCTGTTACCGTTGGAACCGTTCTTCTTTCTGGGCTATAAATTTACAAGGCATTCGGGGTGCTCGGGGTATATGTTGCATGCCTGCTCCGCAAGATAGAACTTACAAATCAAGTGTAGGCTTTGGAATTATTTGAAAATAGCAGCCAAATGTACATATCGATAAGGATTTTAGCGTTAAGTTAAAAAGACGGTGGTCACACTGCAAATAAGAGGAAAAGGGGTTAGTAGTAAATACACGTGATTGGGCAGACAAGACAGAGAAACGAACGAAGACGTTGAAAATAAAATGGGCAGAAAAAACTACTTTTAATAAGGTAAATAGTAAACCCGTATAAATAATGTGTAAATTGAAGCCCGAGCCCCAAAAAAAACCACCCGTTCACATTTCAGTAGTGGGGTATGCCCAAAACGCTTGACCAATGTGGCGGCAAGATCCCATAGCCGCTTGACCAATCCGTATGCCGAAAAACCGAAGTTGGGTCAAGATCCCGTGGCCGTTTGAGCCGCACATATTGCCTTGGAGGGGTGCTGTTGTGTACATCAATCGAAGCCGCCATCTTGCCAGTGAGTGTAGACGACACCAAGCTGAACTGTTGCGTCAAGCCTGCCGCTGGAGCTAGTTACCGCCAAATCTGTCGCTGAGTTGGGGCAGGCCCGATTACGCCACATCCTGTATAGTTACCTCCAGACCTGTCGCTAGGCCTGCTGGGTAGAAACGTGATGATGCTGCAGCCGAGATCCGTGACTTTAATTGCTTGGAAGGAGGACGTCAGTACCGACAGTGCCCGAGGCAAGTTGTTGGTATCCGGGAAGCCGATAGACCTGCGGGCATTGACCCGAGCTAAACCCGTATGGAACCGTAGAGACGTTAAAACTAAATGGAACCGTAGAGCCATTAAACCCGTATGGAATCGTAGAGCCGTTGAACCCGTTTGGAACCGTAGAGCCGTTAAACCGGTTTGGAACCGTAGAGCCGTTAAACCCGTTTGGAACCGTAAAACCGTTAACCCGTATGGAACCGTAGAGCCGTTAAGAACCCGTTTGGAACCGTAAAGCCGTTAAACCCGTATGGAACCGTAGAGCCGGTAAACCCGTTTGGAACCGTAGAGCCGTATAACCCTTAAGGAACCGTAGAGTCGTTAAACCCGTATGGAACCGTAGAGCCGTTGAACCCGTTTGGAACCGTAGAGCCGCTGAACCCGCTTGGAACCGTAGAGCCGTTAAACCCTTAAGGAACCGTAGAGCCGTTAAACCTGAATCATTCAGGCTGTATGGAACCGTAGAGCCGTTGAACCCGTTTGGAACCGTAGAGCCGTTAAACCCGTATGGAACCGTAGAGCCGTTAAACCTGAATGGAACCGTGGAGCGTTACCAGAGTTTATGTTGGATCCCGCTAGGCTCAAACCGAGGATGTATTGCTGTGCAGGGGCTGTTGAATCCTGTTGAGATCGAAGGTGATCTGATTGTCAGGTTGGCCGAATGTAGTCTTCGGAATTATTTGAAAATAGCCGCCAAATGTACATATTTATCGGTAAGTATTTTAGCATTAAGGTATTTAAAGACAGAGACGATGGTCACACTGTAAATAAGAGGAGAAGGTGTTAGTAGTAAATGGACGAGACTGAGAGACGAACCAAAACGTTGTTAATATAATGGACAGAAAAAACTCGAATTGATAATGTAAATAGTAAACTGTTTGTAAAGGAACCCGTGTAAATAATGTATAAATAGAAAACCAAAACCCCAGAAAAAATGTTAGTTTAGCTGAAAAACCTTGCTGATTACAAAACCTATGGTTTAAGTCAGGGCTGGAAACCGGTTCGAACTGAACCCGAACTTATATAATTTTTTAGTCGCGATGCGATCAACTTGAACCTTTTCCAAAAAGAGGGTATACTTTCTGGATCGAAGTTAAGAAAAACAATCTAAATACCTAAGCCCAACCGGTTCTTAAGGTTGTGGACCCACAATAGTTCAGGTCGCAATTTTAATTTCTACACTTCAAGTCCACAAAACACAATGAAAAAGCAAAAATAAATAGATTTAATTCCAACAAAGCTCACCGAAATCAATTATTAAGAATTTGAGTCACAGTTAAAATCTGATCACTTAACATTCCATTTCTGGTATGTATTATTTCAAAATTGACAAAAAAAAAAATACAAAATTTATAATTTCTTGAAAGAGAAACCAATTTCAACATCATGGACAGAGTCGTTAAATCAAAGTCGGTAAATCAAATACAAGACCGCGATGAGTAAAAAATATATAGAAAAGTAAACAAAAACTCACAGAAACATTTGTTCAGAACTCTTTTGAGCGAGTGTCAAAGCTTCTTCATAAACAGTTGATATGTTTACAAATGAAGATGAATTGTCAAAACACTTTCTGGATTTAGAAATTAAAATTAAAATGTATGTATGTAGTGTTTCGTTTTTGAAAATATAGACTCCATTAATTGCGAAACGCGTGGGAAACTGCAAAATTGTTTTGACTGCGGAAGGGAAGACGGCCGAATAAACGACCATCAAAAATGCATAATATTTTTTCTATTAAATGTTCAAAATCAAATTAGAGTTGATTTGGCAATTAAAGAGCTGTCAAAATTAAAACTTTTAAATGATAAGAAAATGTTGACACTTGGAAAAATGTGAAAAAAGTTATTTTGCCATTTTTGTGAATTATCTTAAGATCCTACATATATCATTAAAATTTCCTTATAAAAATTGAGCTCTGTGAGGTGTTTTACGTTACGTTAAATGCTATTTTAAGCAAGGCTGCAAATCCAATAATTGTTTTTATCTCCGATTAGCGGGTTCAAACTGACTCGAGTAGTCAGAAAGCCCGAAAATGTGATCCAAATATTGAGATGTCCCATCGGACCACGCCCACCCATATTAGCTTAGAGAATTTTTATTTTATAGCTTTAAATAGTACATATTCTGGTTTTAAAAGATTATTTTTATATATATTATCCATAAAATCGGTTCAAATTAGCTTTTTTGAAAGAAAGATCTTGAATTTAAAGTTTGTCTATTAACTTAGTAGGCGCAACAAATTTTAAGATTTAAATACAAAATTGAATTTTATTTAAAAATGATCATAAAACTTAACAAATCAAAAAATTTCACCATTAAATTAACTTCCAAAAAGTTTTTTCAGAGTTTCAACAAGCACAAATCGATGACGAAATACTAGTTCGATTGTTGAAGTGAACGGATGTGAAGTGCAATTATGATTGCTAATTTTTGAGATTTTCATTAAAATCAAAATGACAGGTTTCAGGCATACCATTTTTGCCTTCAAATTTCATCAAAGCGTTCAACATAAGCCAATTAACTTTTTTTGATGGATGATGTTTGATGTGTGCTGGTGAACAAGGCCATTCTTTCAAAAAAAAAAAAAAAATGATCCTGCCGAATTACCAATCACACTATGCAAATCGGCACTCAAATGCTAACCTTTCTTTGTATTTAAAGCAATATATACTTGAAATTTTTGTCGAAAAGTGGAAATAACGGGCAGAAGGGTTTAATTATACATTAATCTATTCACTTTTGTGAACAATTTATCGATTTTAGTTGTATTCAGCAGTGTGCAGCAAAAAAGTTGCACTTTGTTAGATTTTCGCTTTAAAATACACCAACAACAATTGGACAGACACATCAAAACATACCATATCAGCAAATCAGAATATAAAACATAAATTTGTACGATTAATTTCCATATTTCCAATTTATTCTGTCTTTAATGGATAATCCACAGCTTAGGTGCAAAGTCTATCAATATTTGCCACCGATTTTCGATAAGTCAGTACTGCACTTAATCAGTTAACTTTAACGCGCGCCAAAATTTAACTGACGACTTTAAAATTTGTTTGAATACAGATGTTTCCTATCTTGTCAATGTACAACAAGGAAACGAGGGTGAAATATCGCACTATAACAGACAATTCCACTATTTTTCGAAAATTAAATCGACCACAACTTCGCTTTCTTTTCCTTTTCGTGTTGTCAATTCCAAATGAAATTGCTCTCTTTCTACTTTTGGCAAACCACTGTCCTCTCCAGATACAAAAGAGAGAATCCAAAACTCCAAGCGAAACGATCGAAAACGGAACAGTCGAAGATGAGAGGCTGATTTTTAAGATTTACTTTTCGGTTTGGCTGGGCAATGCCAAATTTTGGAGACATTAAACTAAAAATTTCTTGCAAATTTCACTAACCATTTCTAAATGGATCACATAATTAAGGACAATGCACTTTATGTACAACTGTTAATGTGCGTATTTTGCCAATTACTTTTATTCCACCGACCAACAAACGAAAAACTTTTTCGTTTTGGTGTTGCGAAAACATATATCAAGTCGACTTTCGAAAAGTTGCATAAGAAGTGGAATTGAGAACATGCCTGCATGCCTAATTTTTGATTTAATGTTAGGAAATTTCAAGTTCGAATTTATTGGGAGAGGGTTTAGGTTCGATCTGTGGTTGGATTCAAGTTTTACCCAAATTAAATAAATTTTCTGTACTGTTGATCAGACAAAATAAGTTTTAGCGGATTTGATTTAGTCGGTTCTCTATTATTTTTTGAAACACTTTTGTAAGTGTAAAAGTCGTAGAGATAAATTTTGATATCTTTTGAACGTGGAATCTGGGATCTAAAAAAACAAAGCTTATTGCGGATGGCGTTTTTATGGCTTATTTTGAACGTCTTTTAAAAATTTATAATAAGAATCCATTATACTTTAAATTGAACCGATAGCAACAATTTTGCAAGATGTCTTTAATTTTAGGGTACCGAACCGAAAATTTAGAGTCTGAACAGGTTTAGGTTCAGTATTTTTTCAACTTTGGTTTCGTTAAAGTATCCCGGAATTCCGAATTCAAATCGGTTCGGTTTATAGCCGGTGTGCGGCCCTGTTTTTAAAATTTTGTAGTTTCTTTATATGATTTCGAATAAAGAATTTACGAAAATGTTTAGGGAAGAGGGGCTTTGAGGTTAGGTTAAATTCACAGTAGATGCATTTGCTGATTACGAATAAAGCACAACCTTCGCTCCAGATCAGCTAAACACAGAGAATAGCCAATTTTATTTGAACTAATCTATTTCACGCCTGTTTGCGCGGGGATTCACGTTCGGTTTGGACTCCCAAACAACTCCATAAATAAACTGAATTTTGTATTTTTGCAGTCTTAACTCCTTGAAAACTTTTTTAAGGGCTTTTTGGATTTAAGTTTTAAAAACCATATTGTTTTAAGCTTTAACTTTTGGCAACTTTTTTTATATTTTAAGCTATTTTTAGCCATTATTTTTGCAAATTAACAATTTTCGCACCTTCTTGCAGCAGCACTGTATCTCAGTACGTGAAAAACTTAGTTAATGGATGATTTTTATTCATTCAATTGCACTTTTTTCTTATCATTATTCGATATTTATTTTTGGTTTATTAAAAAACTCCTTTTTTGACATTTTACCGACGGCACTTTAACTCCACCAAACTGATTTTCAGAAAGTATGTTTCAAGCATGTTAATATTGAAATTAATTACAAATTGTGTGAATATTTGATTGCCTAATTAGATGGCAAAGTTGTTGCATTTTCAATTTCCATATTTCGCAGGCTTGAATTATGCACTCTGTATTTAATTTAGGCAAATGTTTATGGCCCACGCACTGCATGCATATTAAATTTAAATGCCTGGCAAAACGGCAACAATTTAAATTGTATTAGAAAATCCCATTAGATACACACACACAAGCACTTCCGCTTTGGCTTGCCTGTGGTAGTCAACCCACCACCACCCACCACCTCCCCCCCTGCCCCCTCACAAGAACTCGCACACAATTGAGCACGCTTCATTTGCCAGGCAGCATGAATGAAAAGCAGTAAGCAGCAAGAGAGCGAGCTAGTGCGAGTGGGAGGGAGCGCGGGGGGAGGGTGGGCCGCGAAAAGAAAAAATCATTGCATATTTGCTTGGGCAAACAAAACAAATGCACCCACACACACACACAGAAAGAACACTGGGCACTGAGCACTTGGCAGTTATTTAACATATGATGTAAAATGTTAACTCTGCTGTAATAGTTCACCCAAACGAAACTAAAAATGCAGGCAAAAAGGAACAAAAAAAGAAAACAGCAAAAGCAGCAGCCGAGAAACATGCGCAGCTGAGAAGGGGCCAATGCACGCGACGTAATCGCCGCTTGGTCTTGATTACTTATTGTTGTTGTTGTTGTACTTTTTTGTTAGTTAGTTTCACTCTGTATACTAACATTAGAGGTGAGCCTGTGTCTGGCTGGTGCTGCTGCTGCCGCCTGCCACTGTTGTGTTTTGTATATCCAGGAGAATAGTTGGATTATTTGTATAGGACACTCACTTAGGAATTAATTTTAAAATTTTTCCTTAAAGCATTTTCTTGATTATCATCTCGTTTGTTGTTGCTTTAATTATCCACGCACACACACACACACAATCAATCAAACACGTACACACGCGAAACATAAATTATCCGAAAAGAAAGAAGCTACAAAAATTCCCAACGCTTCTTTCTGTGTGTTTCCGCGTCTCGTTTGGGCAGGCTCCAGGCGCGTCCGTCGCGTTAAAGAGAAAATCGCTGACTGATTTATATTTTGAGTAGAATTTTGAAAAACCTGGCTTTGGCAGCAACCACAAAAAAAAAACATAAAACAGGGAAACAACGGGAAAACCCAGCCAGAATGAGAGAGTGCAAGAGCGTAAAACGAGTTCTCTCTCGGAAATTCCCTGTATATCATAGGGATATTCTAACGGCAACTGCACGCTGCAAGCGCGCTCTCTCTCTCTCTCCGGCTTATTCCCTACATTTTGTGCTGCCCATTATTATTATTATTTTTATTTATATTTCACTTTTGTTGTTGGCACGTTAAATATTTCCTGTTTGTCGTCGCCGCCGCTTCTTCTGCATCGTCTCGTTCGTTTGAACCCGCAAAATGTGTGAAGGAGGAAGGATAGAGCGAGGGGGGATGTCATTGGGGCGGCAGTTCATGTTATGGTCACGTAGTCTCCACCTCCTGCACACAACAACAACGTTGCCGTTATGCGACTGCTGCTTCTTTTTACGTTTCTTCTGCTTCGCTTCTTTGCTTAGCTTAAATGTTTATCTAATTATTTAGACGTTTTTCCAGGCGTCAAAAAAAAAAAAAAAAACAACAAAAAATGGTATTTAATTTGCTGCATAAATCTTTGCCATAAATTTGTCAGTGACTTTTAATGAGACTTAAGCATTTCGCGTGGGTGGAAGAAGGGAGGGTCAAGTTGAGTTCATTCTTTTAAATATTTCAAAGTGACATTTTATGGGTTTAGTTTTTCATCCTTAGAAAGTAATTTGTTTGTTGTAAATGCCTTTCAGCTGAACCCGAAGCTAAACAAATCCGGGTGGAGACACTGAAAGGTCTAAGCGATCTGGGAATTGAAGCTTTTCTCCCTTTGGATTTTCAAATTTAAAGCCTTTTCTGAAATCTCTGTATTCCTACGCATGTCGAATGCTATTTTTAGAGAAAACTGATCCAAACCAAACCGAAAACTCCAAAAACAGTTCGGTTTAGTTCCCAGACAAGCTTTAAGACGTAAGGATACATGTTTAAGGACAAGTTAGGAATTGATTGTCAGAAAACTAATTTGAGAACTCTTCTCTGAGTGAAATAACAGCTTAAGATAAGATCGTGATACGAATTGATCCTTAGCGTTGCCGGATTGATGTAGTCTTTAAGAATGAATTCTCCACCATTTTATGTGATTCCGTAGATGTGCTGCAAATGTCTACCGACCTCTTAATTAACCTGTCATCAGACTGGTTTCTTTCTTAAAAGTATCACAATTTCTCTACGGGATGATATTCTCAATCTTTTGTGGTGTTTCTTCAGCTTTATCCAACTTTAGCCAGAAGATGATTTTCCCAAACGATATTAATAGTTTGTAAGGAACACGGTTTATATTCTTTTCGTTTCCAGGATAGGCTGACAACTACTTTTACGAAGCAATCTCACATATTTGCCCTGTTGGTAAACAATCGAATTCAATAGGTCACTGTTTTCGAACTAAAGCGGAATATCCAACTTTATATATTTGGGACATTTATCAGCTATTCAAATGTTTTCTAGGCGTTCAACAAAAAGTCACATATTCACTTCCGAATTTGCTTTCAGGGAATTCAAAAAAAGGAAATATATCCTTCATATAATAAATTAAGAGTGAAACACTGAACCGAATCGAAACCGGTGTTCAGCTTTAAGAACCATTTGATAAGCCGAACTGAACCAGCGCACAGTGTAAGATTTTGCCAATATAGGGGGACTTTAATAAAAAAAAAAAGTGCTTCAAATTGAATGATTTTTTTTTAAATGCTAGTAAAATATCCAGTTGTTATGAAAAGAAACAAAAATCAGAGTTAAATTATCATTAACTGCAATAAAATAAAACCGCAGGCACAAAATTAAAGTTATCATATAATTATAAAACCAAAAAACTAGGCAAATTGCAAAAAATCATGTTGCTTTTATGGACTACAACTTATAAGTTCGGCGATGCTATGGAGAACAATGAATCCAACAAAAAAACCGTCCGCATGTTTCCGCCATTTTGAGTTTTTCGTTTTAGTATAAAGACCAAATTTCGAACAAAATCACGTGTAATTCGCATGTTTTTTTATATCTACTCTGTCAGTTTTAAAGCTATCGTTACCAAACCTTGCACAATGTCTTGAAATTACATACAGGCTGTATATGTGTCGTAACCAGCCTGATCGGATGACTATACCATATAACGCTCGGTCGGAAAACTAGTTTTTTGTGAGAAAAACTTTTTTTCGTTTTCAGTGATAACGTCAACAAACTTGTCAATTATTTATTTAATATGATTTCACACAATTCTGAAAGTTTCATAAAATCGGTCATCGAATATCGTATCCCATATGAAAATCGTGTTCTGGCTAATACTGAAAAAAAAAACGATATTGTATGGGAGGTGGGAGTAGTTTTTGTCCGATGTTATGTTGAAAACAAATTTCCGTATGGCCAAAAAACTCTTCCATTTCAAATTTCAAGTCGATATCTCTCAAACTACGGCCGCAGTTGATTTAAGTCCCCCTAGATTAACAAAATCTTACACTGTGCGCGGTTAAACGCCGAAATGTACCCTTTCCCTTTCTTAAGCGCGTTTTGAAGGGAACCTTTACACTTAGAGAAAAAACCAAGCCGATCGCAATTGATATCAAACAGTTTTGATGTCAAAAGTACGGTAGAATGGAATATTCTTGGATCCAAGCCGATAATACTCAAATCAAATTTGAGATTGAATTTTGAGATTAAAATTCTTGGCTTAAAATTAAGTCGGCTTCATATAGAGCATACACAGAAAAAAAAAGATCCCCGTAGAATGGATATTCGAAATATCCACTTTGAGATCTATTTTTTCAAATATCCTTTTCACATTATTCAGCTCCTTTGGCTGAAGAATAAAGATCAAGAACTATCTTTTTCTGATATCTCCTTTTTAACCAAAAATAAATCGACTTCGAAAATATCCAATGGATCCCAAAAAGGATAGTAAACTATCCAGTCCAAATGGATACCGAAAATATCCTCAGGATCATCAAAAACTATCCTTTTTTTCTCAGTGTAGATCTTCTTTGTTGTAAAGCATAAATAATATCGAAGGTAGAATATTCTGTGATAAAGGAGAGGAGGCGAGAGAGACCAGACACGACCGACCAAACACACCTCCACCTACTTTTTTTAAGCTGTAATTAATTTTAAGATATCATTAAACATTTTTTTTACCTACATACTTTACTGGGATTTGAACTTTGGACCTCGAAGACTGAACACACGGACGACGCCTTAGCCCACTCGACTATCAGCCATCAGCAGCATAACCTCGCGTCAAAATCATACTTAAAATGTAAGCAGTTTGCATTTTGCCACTCATCAAGCAACAAGGGCCTTGGTCGAGTGGACATGACATTCGCTTAGAAAACGTCGATGTCGTGAGATCAAGTCCCCGTAGGAGCATAGATTTGTTTTTATTTCAAGTGTTTTTATCATTGTCTATCTATACTATAAATTTGTAGAATAAAATGTGTGCGTAAGTGGCTATCTCCGCAAAGCGTGCACCAAATTGCATTGCAAAAATTTTGACTTTTCTATAAAAAGCTTCATCAAATATTAAAAATTAGTCAAAAAATCTCAAATTTGGGCCAAAAATGTGTGTTTGGAACATTTTACGATGGACAAATAATACATAAAATTCATTTAGTAAGCAGCGAAGCGCGCGGGTCTACTAGTATTTTAATCGATTTTCGTCAGTAAAGGCCTGTACTCAGATGAGCTAAAAAATTTAGTTCGGCACAATACTTCATACAAATAAGACACCTTTTCTAACTTATTCAAATTTCAAAGCTGTTCGAAATTGTTTCTATTCATGTGAAATATTGTGGCGAACTAAATATTTATCTCATCTGATGATATGAGTATGGGCCTTAGGGCATTGTCTTCTCGAATTTGAGCAGTTGACGTCTTAAAAAATCCAGAAGAATATAAATCTAAATTGAAGCCAATTTCAATCTCGCCAATTCGTGCTAGATTTCTCTAGGTTTACTTCAGTTTTATCTCTCTTTCATATTATAAAGGGTGATTTTTTAGCTATTATCTTTTTGGCAACACTGGTTTAAACAGCTCACGCACGTTTCGTGTTTTGTTTCACTGTCAAACATCTTCAGTTTGGTCTATAATTTAACCATGAATCGTCTTACAAACGAACAACGCTTGCAAATTATTGAATTTTATTATCAAAATGCGTGCTCTGTTAAGAAAGTTCATCGCGCGCTTCTTCCATTTTATGGTCAGTTTAATCGACCCACTGAAGCGGCTATTCGGGCTATTGTGACTAAATTTCGCACCAAATTTACATTGTTGGACATTGAACCACCAACACGCTTACGTAGAGTGCGAACTAAAGAAAATATCGCAGCCGGTGTTAATGATGACCATCAATTATCGATTCGTCGCCGTTCGCAGCAATTGGGCCTCTGTTACTCAACAACGTGGAAAATTTTGCGGAAGGATTTAGGTGTGAAGCCTTTCAAAATACAGCTGGTGCAAGAATTGAAGCCGAACGACCTACCGCAACGTAGAATTTTTTGGTGAATGGGCTCTTGGAAAGTTGGCCGAAGATCCACTTTTTCCGAAAAATTGTGTTCAGCGACGAAGCTCATTTTTGGCTCAATGGGTACGTAAATAAGCAGAATTGTCGATTTTTTTTGTCGAGTGAATATCAGCCAGAAGCATTGCAAGAGCTACCAATGCATCCAGAAAAAGTCACAGTTTGGTGCGGTTTATGGGCTGGAGGCATCATTGGACCGTACTTCTTCAAAGATGATGCGAATCGTAACGTAAACGTGAATGGTGAGCGCTACCGTGAGATGATATCCAACTTTATTTTGCCCAAAATACAAGAGCTTGACTTGCATGACATGTGGTTTCAACAAGACGGTGCCACATGCCACACAGCACGCGCAACAATGGACTTATTGGAAGACAACAATGAAGCATTTATTCGTGAGATACCGGCCGAAATGTTGGAAAGAGTATGCCAAAATTGGACTAAGCGGATGGACAATTTGAGGCGCTGTCACGGTCAACATTTGCATGAAATAATTTTCAAACATTAAATTATATGGACCGTACTATCGACTCAAGTAAAGATTTCATGCATTTTTCTGAATTTTATGTGTTTTTTTTTTTTAAACTTTCCTATAGCTCTTAAAAATCACCCTTTATTAAAGTGTTTTATTTCTTAACTTAAAAATAAACTAATCCTAATGATTGTACACAAAGGAAAAAAAATTGTCTGCTCGGCGTGTGTAGAAACGTCAACCCTTCGTCAAATTTGCACACGCTACATGTAGAATGCAGGAAAAAAAATACTGCACGCAAATGTTGAAAAGTTAAATGCTGCGCATGAGCAAAGGCAAAGTCTAAACGATATTAGACAATGAGCCTTTTTTCAAATAACTTCTACATTTTTGGAGCAGCAATCTGAATACCACACGAACATCTAGGTTTTCTATAATAACGTTAGGACATGGAAATCCTACACGCGCGGGTCGGAATTCTTAACGAAATATGTAGTATTGAATTCTTATATTTTTCGTTTAGCAAACTGCGTAAGTGGTGAGTTTACTATTGATATTTCCTTATAACTTCCAAACAGCATTAGCGAGGTCTTAAAGCTAATATTAAATTAAAGGTAATAATTCAGACCTTCGCCGTTTTCAAATAAGTTAATAATTTGGTAGTATAATTGGTGAATTCTAAGTATCTCAAAAGAAATCTGTAGATGCCCAACATTGAGTTTCTTGACTATTTCGTAGTTTCAGACCTCCTCTTTGACTCCAGACAACTCTTCTTCTTCTTCCCATTTATGTCTATGTCAACGCAGCACTTGCGGATTGATATGGGTTACCCAATATTGTAAATATAAATTGTCAACTAAGTCGCTGCTTGTTTTGTTTGTTTATTTGGTTATTTGACACACACAGAGCCACACACACACACACATGTTGACAGCCAGGAGACGACCAACCACCACATGCTGTGTACGTAGCTAACCTTAATCCTTAGCGTGCTAATGAAATTTAATTTAATTTGGGAAATTTAATGAACAATAAAAATGAAAAACACAATCGAAACTGCCAAATAGTTTGTCTCACGTGTGGAAATTAGCATAAGTAAATGTGAGAGCTCCCTAATCAAAGCACACATCACATATTACAAATCAGACACCGCACACGTTTCATCCATAACTCACTCATGTGTTCCTCCATTTTGCGGCTTGTCAAAAACAGTTTATAACGCCTAGAATTATGCCACACATAAATCAAAATTGACGCATAAACAAATATTGTGGGTGGGGGTTGGGGGGAGACGGTTTAGGTGGTCACGTGTGTTTTTTCAAATGTGCCAAATTTATGCATATTACCAAATTTTTGTGCGAATTGTTGTGCCTCTGTGTCGCTCCCCACCCCTGTCTGTCTGCCTGTTCCCGCTGATCAAAGTGGAATTGTTTGACGAAGCAACGGGCGGAGTTCCATGAGTTTGAACTTTACCATTTGTTTCTGGCAGCCCCACAAAGGCGAAGACGAAGGATTTGGGCTTTATAATTTATGAGAGGTCTAAGCCGGATGTTGAGGCAATTTTACTAAAACGTTTCAGATTTTCCCTGCATTAGTTGGTTTCCGTTGAAGAGGTTTTCCGAGAGGCTGGAATAACACTTTTCAATTATTATTTGACAGTATTTTTCATTTTTAGTGGGGTGGAATTTATGGTATTTGTTATAATTTCAAACCAGAAATAGAAGCAGGCTGTAAGCCGAATCAAACAACGAACCGACACAATTTTCTTACAAAAATTCCAAACCAAAATATTTGTGTGGGTAGCTACTAAAACAAAAATACCCATTGTCTATGTACCAGGAACCAGGAAATCAAACCGGAACCGCATACAGAAAAAAACCGTTTGAAATTCAGAACCAGAGCCGGAACCTGAAGCGATATTTTGAATTTTTTTATACCGTTATTCGAGAAACGATATTTTTAGAACCGAAAAGATCGAAGAGAACCTAAACATTGTACCGAAACAGTTTCGGTTCTGAGCATAGCTGCTGCCAAGTCATGTTGTCATCGCTATATTCAGATCTGGTACCTGCGCCAATGATTTACAGCGCGCGAGAGGGTGTCATCTCTATATTCAGAGGTGCTAAATGTGCAAACGGACAACAGATATTGTTTCCGACGTGGAAGACTGAATCCAAAACAGCAACGAAAGTATGCGCTCTGTCTTACTTAAGTTCTATGTTTGCATGTTCGCTTTGTACTAAGTCTTACCCTTCTGTCGCTTTTGTATGCAAAACGAAAGAGCTCAGTAGTTAAGTCGCCTACAGATGGCCAGCGGTTATTCGTTGTAAAAATTATATTCGTGTTTGTGCTACGAAACTGCAACGAGCAATTAATTAGTTTAAGAAATGAAGGTTAATCTGAACTATCGATTAAAATGCAATGGCCAAAATCAAATGTGTATCTGCAGTATTTTGCCTTTGACATTGAAGAAAATGTAAGCATAGTAATAGAAAATAATGCATTGGTATGTGGCATTAGACTCTTAGACCCTCGCACAGTGGCCGGAATTGCCAAAATTTCGGAAGAAATTAGAGAGCTATAACTTGGAACATTTAATAGTACTGGCATATGAAAGAAACAAGCAACATTTTTGACCGATCCGAGCACGTCCACAAAAGACTCTTTTTGGATTCGTTTGGATAAGCTTAATCTAGAAACAGCAAAGAAAAGACATATTTTCTGCAAATATTGGACAAAAAATTTCTGAAATATAGGAAAAAATATTTCGCTGTATTAAGTATATGGAAAAAAAGGTGTGAGTGTCGTTAACACTCACGAGTCTTTGATGTGAAACATGATGCTTAGTTTAAGAGCTTATTTTAAAATCACAAGCTCTCTAAATGGTATATAAATCAGCAAGGGCACTTTCGAAAGAAGAAAATTAACGAGAAGTAGAAATCCAGAAATCCCATCCCAGATCCCATCCAGAGTCCACCCAGATCCCAAACAGATCCCACCTAGATCCAAGCCAAATGCTAACCAGATCTCACCCCGATCCCACCCAGATCCCACCTAGATCGTATCCAGATTCCTCCCAGATAAGATCCCACCCAAATCCCTCACAAATACCACAAAATCCCACCCAGATCTTTCCCAGAACCCACCCAGTTGCCCCTTTTTAGCATCTATCATACCTCTTCACTTCCCCCATCTTCCAATCCTCTTATGTCTGTGTGTGTTTGCCGGAATACTCAAATACAACACAAAGTTTGTGACCGATAATTAAAAAATTTTTGTTGGACCATCTTTTCCTGTAGACTGGTAAGGATTGCGTTTCTCTATTACTGAATTTTTTTAAGGAAAATCGTTATCTTTGTAATTAAGTTTGGGAACTGAAATATCACTAGGTAATGATAAACATTATAATTTATCGCACGAGAACCTGGCAGATCTCCACCAGATCTCCATCAGATCCCCTCCAAAGAGCCCACCAAATTCCCTTCATATTTTAATATTTTTTGTGCTTGCATGTTGCAGTTGTTATTGGAGGCTTAAACGTTTTCTGCAGTCGGATTTCCACCTGCGCCGGATTTGCTTTTTAATTTCTTCTTTAAGGATGTGAGCATATTCCACATCTAAGTCAGGAAAGAAATAAAAAATGAAAGCTAACTTCGTCTGTGCCGAAGTTCTGATACATTAAATCTAAATCTAAAGGACATAGGGTCTAAAAGGTATATGCAATTTTCTGCATTTTTATGTACATTTCACAGTCAATCCATTAGAGATATGCTATTTCTAAAGCCAGATTAGAGTTCAGCGTGAAAAACTTGTCTAGAAACAATCATTCTTTTAGCATTTGAGGTCCTGAGCTGAGAATAATTTAATTTTGAATTCTTGTCAAAATACTTTTGTCCACCCCCATTTGCACATTTTGATAAGCAACTGATTGTGTACTACTTGGTATTTATTGAAAGCTTACTTTTATACCACTATCCGATACAAATTTCAAAATTTTAGGATGTTTTGTTTAAAAGATATATTGGTTTATTTATGAAGTTATTTTTGTCAAAATACTTTTGTCCACCACTGTACATGTTAATGGACACAATTGCATCTTTAGTTGCGAGAAGCAACGAGTAGCTGCCCACTTTTAATCCACGGAACAAGTGACATTTTGGTTAGATTCGCCTAAAAAATAAAACTAAAACCACGCATAAAATCAAAGAGACAACATGAAATACCACCAAATTTCTTTAATTCCTGAAATTTTCATACCTTTTGCTACATTTTGGCATTTCAAAACATTAATTGTTCTATGTACTTATAGCTGTATTTATTATTAAAAGAACAGGTCGTGCCATGGCACCAGAGCACTAAAATTTTTGTTGATTTGACAATTCCAGCCAGAGTTATGATATCATGCAAACCTCTGAACAGAAAAGTACGTGTGTAACTGCTTCGACAGATATATATTCAAAGAATTTTATTCACTTCTGAAGCAGCTCTGGCCCAATAACTTTATCTGAATGCGGAGATGAAGTCAATTTATATATGAACTAGCAAATAACCCGACGCGCTTCGCTGCGCCTTCAACAGTATAGAACCAAACAATATTAGATATAATAATACCCCGTAGAACCCAGAAATCGAACGTTGCTGATGGGTTTTCCCTCCAACTCCCAAACCCAATCCCACCCACTCTACACCCAATTCCCACTCACATCCCACCCACATCCCTTCCACCTACCGCCCATATCCCACCCACTTCCCATCTGCATACCACCCACATCCCTCCCACATCCCACCCACATCCCACCCACTTCCCCCGGGCATCCCGGCGGTATTTCCAACATCGGAAAATGAAAACACAAATGAATTCTCATTTTGACCTTACAAACCGAGTTTCAAGTTAATCGGATGAAAAATAGCTATTTTGCATGTAGAATTTTCCGGGCATTTTCACGCCTACGCGGATTTTCCGACATGGCAAAATCACATTTCAAATTATTTCGAATTCTGTCCTTACAAAGCCAATCGGGTGAAAAATTGTTTTTTTCATGCAGAATTTCCGGAAATTTTCCGACCGTTGCACCGTTGTAGAGACTGCGGCCAAAATACTTTAGCATATTTTCCAGAAATTTTGGCCAAACAAGTCCCACCCTTTAAATATTTTAAGAGAAATTAGGTTCCGTTGGTTTTGGAAACTTTAAAACGAAGGGTCGGCAATGATTTTGAATACATACAGCTATTTTCTGGCAAAATTTGGAACCGTTTTACAGAATAGTTTTTTGAGGCCAGCTGTTCAAAGTTGATTTTTCAAAAAATTCCAAAAAAATAAAAAATATTGTCTAAAAGTTGTAAAAGCAACATCTTCCGGCAATTTGATTTCTTATTTTCGAGCTTCGCAATAGATTGCCATAAAAAATTATTAAGATAGATTCCATTCGGAAATCGTTTTGCATAAAAATTGAAAAATCTAAAATTTTGTGCCTTTTTTACATTTGGCCTCTTTGTGTTCGAGAGTACCCAAAGGTACTTTTCTTAAATTGCCTGCAATATTGCTTATTATTTTCTTTGAATAATGAACAATAGTTGTAGGTATGCGCTTTTGCGTCGGTTTGGCTTTGAATTTTTAAATTATCGCATTTAAAACTATATCTTCCCAATTTGGAAATCAAGAATGTTCTTTTTAAAAAGTCAGCCTAGAAGTATGCTTTTTTCTCAACTTCGAAAAAACACATGGACTCTGAGGTAAAACTATTTTCATACTAAGCCAATTTGAATGTGTTAAAATGTGTAGCATACTCGAGACTGGAGGTAAATTGTAATGTGTTAAAAAAATTCAGATTCTTAATTAATTAAATTTTTTAT
This sequence comes from Lordiphosa stackelbergi, assembly GCA_018904235.1. Lineage (NCBI taxonomy): Eukaryota > Metazoa > Arthropoda > Insecta > Diptera > Drosophilidae > Lordiphosa > Lordiphosa stackelbergi. Next base: position 39,116 of record JAEIFU010000229.1, on the reverse strand, counting down.
TTTTATTTTGTTTTTTCCGGTACGTACCAGTATACCAAAATAAAAATCTGGGTACCGATACGGAACCGAATACCGAAATAAAATAGAACCAAATCAGAACCTTTTACCGAAACATAAGTTTCGGTACGTACCAGAACCGGAACAGGAACCGGTACTCGATTCGGTTGGATTCCCTGGCTTAAAATACTAAAGAGGGCTTGGCAACGCATGCTGGGTCAGCTAATTTTGACAAATTTTGTTTAAATTTAAACTTAATTTTAATTGTTTTATATATTTCTTATAAATTTTAGTCAGTTGGGCGGGAGATGGGCTGCTATTTAAGCTGGGGATAGCGAGTAGCATTGAGATTTATCCACAACCAGTCATAAATTAAAAGTTTAAACTTGTATTGCTAAAAAAAGTTAAATATTTCCTACCATTTCCCTGACCCCCAAACCAAGTGTTACTCATAGCTCACTTTTCCAATGCCTTCGGGCAATCCAATTTGTAAGTCAAGTTGCAGTCACCCTTCTTCTCCGTCTCCGTCTCCTTCTCCTTCTCGTCTCTCTGCTCCCCTGCCTGCCTCATGCAATGATAAATCATCTTTTGTAATTTTTTCGGTAAGCATTTCTTCTCATCTTTTTTTGTTTTTTGTTTTGTTGCCGCCAGCTGCCAGTTTTGAGGGCTTCACCTTGGGCGCGCAACATTTGTAAATTTCAATGTAATTTTATGATTATGACCGCACGCATTTTGATTGATACTTTAGCACTACTTAAAGGCCAATGGCCTGCGATTGGGTTTCCTGGCGCGGCTGCTGATGATAATTCCGGCGAAATTCAATTTTAAAGCCCAAATGCATCAATCTCGCACTGTGACCGAGGGGGCGGCGGGCATAGGCGTGTCCGAATGTCCGGTGCCGCCGCCTCCGCCGCCGGCGGGGTGCACTTGCTGCTCTCTAAGTTCGCACAGGGAACTCATTTGGTATGCCGTTAGGCAAGGCAATGTAATTATTCAATACATTTTACGTGCCCGGAATACCATTTGCCACGCCCACACGGCAAGTGCGTGTGTTTCCACTTGAACTTCATTAGAATACTATGTGTCGTTGACTTGGCTTCTCTCTTGGCTCCTTTTTTTTCCTTCTCCTTGGCACTTTCCTGGCGCACTTTTGCAATTTATTAAACATTTTATGGCGCCCCAAGGCGTACTTGCCCAATATGGGCAACAAAACTTTGGTGGGATACACAGAGGAGGGAGGGGGAGGTAGACAAGAAAAAAAAACCAACCGCAATGCTAAAGAGCAGGACAATTAAAGGAATAAAACGTTATGCCAAAACCCAGCCTGGGCACAGGTGGTGGAGCACGGCAAATGAGGTGGGGAAACATGATGGGTCTTATGTTGGGTAAAGAGTTTTTTTTTGGGCTTCTTTCTATTTAAATATTTTTCTATTTGCATTTTATGTAGGGTTTCCATTTGTGAAAAGGAAACTTTAAGAGAAGAATTTTAAATACTTTATGCAGGAAATTGGATTAGTACTTCTGAGGAAGCAGCCTCAATTGGGTTTCGTTTTAAGGTGGGGGAATTCACATATGGGTTCTTTTTAGATATTTTAGAATCGCTTGGAAAACCGATTGTCCCATCACAATGAAATCCATTTAATAACTTTCATTCAAATCTTAATTAACAGGGTAATAAATATAACAATTTCCTTTTCTGTTACTATCCAATTTTTTTTTATATATTTAACGAACGTCCATGGTGATAATCCCAAAGCCGCCCAGTTCTCAATTCCAGGCAACAGGCAAAGGCAAATTGCGTGTGCAAACAGAGAAGAACTGCAGCTTCATTAGCGAGGGTTGCTTAAGCATACACACACACACACACACATCACATGTGTGTCTGTGTGTATCCTGGAGTTTTATTATTATTTTCTTTATTGTTTAGCGTGTTATAATTGGGGTGGTACGGGGAACCAGGGGAACCAACAACAATGCATGCAGTCGCCTGGAAGACCTACATTCTGTTTACTCTCCTGGGTAGAGTACACACGTTGCAAGTGGACTTGTGTGAATGTGTGTGTGGGATCAGAAGGGCTTAGCCTGTTATCAGGCAAGGTAGAGACAAGTATACTTACTTCAGGGGAGTAAAGTATGTTCATAATGGCTGAGTGAATGAAATGGGCTTCTTATTCCAATGAAATCTAATCAATTTTGCTTACTTTAGTTGTAAATTGTATGCCTAATATTCGCATGAAATATGTGAGAGATGGGCATTATATCGATTTCTTAACCTTTCGATAGTTCTGTCTTTCACATAAACTTACAAATAACTGAGTAAATTGTAAGTTTGTCTGACACAAAGCAGCTATCTGGAAGAAGAAAAGTTAATATGAAGTATTGTGTTAAAATAAAGTTTTAAGGCCTTAAAGGCCTATTATTTTTTTTTTGACTCTAAACGTCGGAATATTTAATATTTTTAATCTTAGAGTAAGCCCGACATGAGCTTGAAAATTCAATCTCGACTTCCAGGATATTACACAATTCAAGCATTTAATGATTAGCCCATGACTTTCGATCTTGTATCATTCCTAATGAGATTACTGCAATCCCTTTCTGGATCACATGTTCATAGGGAGAGAAATCGAGAGCCAAAAAATATGGTGTGAGATTAGATGCCATTCCATTCGTGTTTAGTGCGGCATGGTCGTGAGTTCGAATCCCAGTTGATTACCAAAATTTTTCACAAGTCATAAATAAACCAAAACTTGCCCGGTCTTTGAAGTGTAAAAGGATGTGGAATATGGAGGAAGAAAGGAATTAGAGGGGCATCTTTCCTGGGTTCTCAAATCAATATTACACATCGAGCTTAAATTAATCTCGAACAAGCTTAAAATTATCCTGCTTTTGGATTCAATTGTGATCGAATTTTTTGCTTAATTCAATCTTTTTCAGGATCGGGTCAAGAATATCCATAATTTTTCTATTTTCATTACAGTTTGGTATTGATTCAAATGCGTATGGATTTATCTTTTTTTGAGTGTAGATATTTAATCTCTTTGTTGATAGAAACATACTATAAGGACCGATTTCTACTACTAGCTACTATGTGTCAGATAAGCTTACATTTTCCTCTTTTTTTTAGCTAGCTCTATGTAGAAGATGTGAAATCGGCACTAAGTCATTAATTAGTCGTTGCTTAGGGCATTGGTCATTAAAATACAGACCTAAAAGCTAGTCTGACCGAAGAGCCTTTCCATTCATAATACTTTTACAGTTCTTTAAACGCTGAAGAAATGCTACTTTTGGTAGTTAGCTGTAAAGTACATCAGGTCAAATAGACTTACAATTTAGGGCCGATATCACATCTTCTACATAGCACTATCTGTCACATAAACTAATATATATATTATAACCAAAGACACTACTATATAGGTACCTAGATACCTTTTTAATACAAACTTTTTTTTTGGGATCCAATGTCAGCTCCCAATAACAATCGCTTTTTGCGTCACATGCGACATCTATAACATCTATAAATCTTATGGGGAGAAGAAAGAAAAAAGGAAGAGGAAGAAGGAGGAAAAAAGAGAAGGAAGGGGGGAAGGAGGGAGAGGGAGGGAGGAAAGAAGGGGAAAGGGAGAAAAGAAGGAAGAAGGAGAAAAAGGAAAAGAGAAGAGAGGGAAGGGGGAAGGGGAAGAAGAAAAAAAGGGGAAGAAAAAAAAAGGAAAAAGAAAAAAAGAAGAAGGGAGAAAAAGAAAAAAAGGAGAAAGAAAAAGGGAGGGAGGAGGAAGGGGAAGAGAAGGAGAAGGAGAGGAGAGAGGGAAAGAAAAAAAGGGAGAAGGGAGAGGAAAAAGGGGATATATTAAGAAAAGAAAAAGAAGGGGCCAAAGAACCGGGGACCCCAGAAGAAAAAAGGAGCGGAAGACGATGAAACGAACCGTGAGACGATAAAGAAGAAAGTGGGGAGGAGGGGGAAGCCGAGCAGACACAGTAGAAGGCGGATGAGGAAGAAAAGAAAACCCAAGTTGTGTATGAAAACCCAGTTAAAGGAGAAACAAGGAGAGAAAAGGCGACGGGAAACCAGTGAAACGGAAACCGAACGAAAAATTTGTAGTTGGGAGAGAACTTTAAGAAGCTAGGAAACCGAAAGTTCGAAACACCGAGTTCGAAAGATTGACGGCCTTATGAAGGAAGAAGGACCAAAGACAGGAAACCCGTGAAAGGTAGTTAAAAAGTAGAGCGGACAAAAGAGACAAAGGGGGAATGAGGCGAGAAAGAGAACTTGATTGTTCGAGGCAGGAAAAACACAGACAAACAGGGCAACAGCGGTTGGAATGAACAGAGAAGGAATTTAGAGAAAAAATAGAGAGAGAAAGCACGTGGAAAAAAAAGCAAAAAGAGGCAAAAGAGCGTGCAAGAACATACAAGAGAGGGAGGGCGGAAGTGGGAGGATCCTTAGAGTGACAAAGTTGTAGAACTTCTTTGGGTCACGAAAGCTCAACACAGACCAAGAGCTTTATAACATTCTGAGTTGAGAACCAAAATTTGGACGGCCACGAATCACTCTCAGCCGTATCCAGATTTTTAAAATTTTTTAAAACGTATAGCTAAATTTCAATAAAAGTATCCTCGTAATGGCAACGAGAAGCAAAATTTGGGACCAAAGTCAGCTCCCCAAATCAATCGTTTTTTGTTTCAATAAATCTTTGATATAACGGAGCAAATTGTTAGTTTATCTGACATGGCAGATATCTAGAAGATGTAAAATCGGGCCCTAACTCTGTTATTTCTTAGTTTATGGGATAGATAGCTTTACATAGAAGCTGTGAAATCGGACCTTTGCGATTTCAACAAATTCGTTGACAATAAGAAACGTTCATCCGATCTTGACTACTAACTATCTCTAGAAGGTATACACCATATATCTACAAAACTGTGGAAGATATGACGGAAGGGGGCGTGCCGAATATTGAAAATAAACTTGATCTATGTACCTCCAAGTATAAGAAGTTTATGTCCCATACATGTCAAACATCTATCTCTTACCATCTCTGAAATCTGTTTGTTCTCTCGGACGGACAGACGGACATGGCTATATCTACTCAGCTGTTGATGCTGATCAATACTTTATAGGGTCGGAAATGATTCCTTCTCCCTGTTACATACTTTTGCACAAACTTAATATACTCTGTTTAGCCTTGGTACTGAGTATAAAAAAGGCAAATGTCAAATAGTTTTTACCATTGACCGCGGAAGTCCCAGGCAATCTGAGCATACCATAGTTCTTTTAAATTCGGGTTCCATGGAGGTTTTTTTCAGTATTTTTTTAGTGTGGATAACTCTACTAAACAATTACCATTCATTTAGCAAGAAAGATACTTAAGCATTAGAATTCGCAAAATATGTCCCAAAACACAAAAAGTGTTCCTTCAGAAAAGCATCTAGCATAGCTGCCTTTCAATCACCACCATAAGATTTTAGACCTCATATCTAAAATGTTCTGTGAAAGCATTCCCTATCAGCTGTATTCTCGTTATTATTTATCCTGTCCATATATAAGGCAATGGAAATGATGCCATTCGCCAATTTATCCTTTTATGTTAAAAACGAAAGCTGTGTGTTTTGTTTTTGTAAACGCCAAACTATCACAAACTCATTCAAACTATCGCCAAACTCACTTTTTGACAAGGAGATAAAAAACCCGAAAAATGTTTCAGGGCTTAACATTTTCATTCCAACTCATTTTTCTCAATATCAAAAAGTATTATAATTTTGCCTAGAAGTTTACAACGCAAAGAAGGAATCATCTCCGACCACATAAAGTATATATATTCTTGATCAGCATGACGAGCTCAGTTGATTGAGCTTTGTCCGTGCATCTGTTCGTATGTCCGTCCGTCCGTCTGTCTGTTTCTACACAAACTAGTCCTTCAGTTTTAAAGCTATCGAGCTAAAATTTGAGTTCTCATTTGACTGCACGCTGCTGATATGTCGGAACTTCCCGGATCGGATGACTACTTCTTGTAGCTGCCATGGAAATGATCGGTAAGAAAGCTTTGCTTTCTCGTTTTGTATAATTTTTGAAACGGTACAACACATTTTTGAGAGCATTGACTGACAGATGTAAGATGTTAGATGTGGCCAGTGTTAATTTTCATTTCACCTCATCATCAAAACTCTTCCATGCGTTCTTCTAAAATGTGCTCAGTGTGCAGAGACTATAAAGTAAAATCTGTTTGTTGTTGTCAGATGTGGAGTGTTAAGCGAATTGAATCTTCGATATCAGTAAAAGATATTATTCTTGTCACTTTTCTTAAAAGGTCATCGAAGTTTAGAGCAAAATGCCCTCTTTTATAGAAGAATCTCAAGAGATTTTAAGTACTTCATTCACGAATATAATAATGTTCACCTGATAAACTGGAAGAATGTTAATGTTAACAAAACATATTATAATCTGTGTCTTAAAATGGCGAATTCAGTTCAATAGAAATACACAAACTAAATTTAATGCGATCGAAGTGACAAAAGCAACAGTTTTGGACACCCCAAATCCCTGAAACACATATGCGAGAGTTTCCGATTAAACAAGCTAATACAAAGAGAAATTTAGGAAATGGAACCTTTAAATTTGTATCGCAATCCTCTTGGTCCATCAACTAGCCTGCTCTAACAACAATTGTTCGCATTTGTATATGAGACATTAGCTGGTCAAATACTTAATAGCTCTAGCTCCAGCAGGATACTTGTTAGAACAAGTACAAATGTGTGTATAGAGCGCATTATGGTTATATTGAATATATTGCATTAACTACTCAATGGCCTACACAGAGAGTACCTAAATCCTGATATGCTGCCAGGCAACCGCAGGGCAACATGTGCCACTATTGTGTGTGTGTAATAGAAAGAGAGTGGAGGTGGAGAGTGAGTCGTTTTGTTTGCTGGGAACAAATACACAGAACTACATCCATACATACATACAAGCATCAACCAAATCACAGCTGCTTCACGGTGTGGGCAGCCCGACGGCGATGGTTTGTTTTCCTCTGTGATACCCTGTAGTTGGAGAGTGCTGTCTGTGAAGTATTGTAAACTGTTGTTGTTTTCAATTAAATTAATAATGTCCAAAGAAAGAACTTTGACGGCAAGAAGCCTTGCTGGAGAGTAAAAAGTAACTGTTAAAACCTTACTCCTAATTAAATCCTTTATAAATTTTTGATAAATTTGCTGAATTTTAACTTTAAAGTTCCCCCACTTTGGTGTACAAGTCCCTTACCTTTTAATCAACCAGCTCTAAGTTATACTGTGGCATAACAGTCTCTTTGGAACTTTCCCCACTCTCTGTTACTGGGCATCAGCTAGTCGTTGTTTCTGTTCTGCATTCTACATAAAAACATGCCGCCGCCTTTTGCCCGTCTCCCTCGCTCTTTCTCTCTCACACAACTGCTCTATGCTGTAACATTTGTTTTGACATTGTTCCGTACGTATGTATGCAGTTCTTCGTCTGTCAATCTGTCCGGCAATCAATTTTTTTTGTGTGTAGTTTGTTTGCTGTTGCACTCGCTGCGCTTTTTTTCCTCTCCATCCGCCTGCCAAAAAGTGTAAACTTTGAAATTAGTTTGGAAAAGTTTCTAAAAAAAAATTGGGGGAAAAAAGAGCTCATGCGGCGACACTTTTTGTCAACACTACGATAAAAAGATTTTTAAAACGTATCCTCAGGCCAAATTGAGAAAAAAGTTGGTATGCCAGACAACAAAATGCACAGGGGAAATAACAGTAGATTTCATTGTAAATTACAGTCAATTAAGACGATTCCTTTGAAGTGTAAAATAGAGAAACTTCCAATTCAGGTGGGAATAAAGAGGCGACAGCATTAAATCACAATTTCTCAATGTTTGACCACCAGAAATTAGTTTCGGTAAAAAAGGAACATCTTTTAGCCAACTGTCAAACTGGCTATATTCGTTTCGAGAATCAAGTTAAGGTGAATAATAGCGATGGTAATTCACATAAATTATAATCTAGATCAGCGGTAAGCCCGAAATTTGAGTTTGGGAGCAGCCATTATCAGCGAGTCTTGATAGTGCACACTGTACCTGTTATTTCTTATGAGCCTGAGCGACGCCAGTTGCCGAAAAATAAAGCTCGGAGCAATGGGAGCAAGAGCAAGTGCTTTTGAACAGCATTCTTATTTAAATAAAGTATTATAGTCGGTCTTGACCGACTTTCTTTCTTGTTATTTCATCAATTTGAAGCTTCAACGCCCATGAAAACCCTTTGATTATTCAGGAATAACCTCTCCACGACCCAAGCGTGACCTTTTTTTCAAATAACGCTTAATCGGGCCAAGATAACATTTCTGACTGCTAACGTCTTGAACAACTTCAACTATTGGTTTCAACAGGACGGCTCCACAGCGCACAAAGCTCGAGCAAAAGAATGGGATTCATTTAATCACAAATCACCAGAAACTAGAGGAATGTTGGCTCAACTCAGAATCAATTGCGGTAAAAGCGTAATCCAACTTTCACTGACTCTGTTGGTTTCTGGAACAAAATTGCCAATTTATAGCAATGAACCAAAGTCTTTAGTTCATTGCTCACGAACCGAATCTTGAAGTGTATGACAGCTTCGAACCGCCTGATTTACTGTCGATTTCCTCTGACTTACTGTCATGGATAACGCAATTATTAACAGTGTAGTAACCTAGGACCTCTGTTCTTTAATTGGAAACCTGATGTCCTTTTTTTTCTCTTTTACTACATCTATCAACTTTATCTTATTGTTATCTTTTAACATTTGTTCAAAGATATCACCATGCAACAATTTTGATCCCGGCTTCAAAAGTTGATCCTAGTAAAATTTCACGCTGAATCAAATCTGCTCTCAGATATGATTGAAAAAAACTTAATGAAAGGCACAAAATTGAAAAATCATCGAAAATTTTCAAAAATCCACTTTGAAGTGCCATACGTCTTTGATTTAAAGAACTCATTCTAAAATTGTGACTAGTCTGTTTGAAGAAGAGGTCACAACTAATAGCTTGCGTTTGAGCACAAGTACGGGGCACACAAGAATTGATTAAGATAACGCACCTCCAAATGGGAGGGGCACATTTCTTAGCAACACGACCCGGCAATGTAATATTGTGTTATACATTGCACTGGTCTAATCCAATAAAGAAACCACTTTCAAGTAAAGATTAATTCGCACCATATGTATATGCGTTTTATTGAACATAAACCAATGTATATTGAGAAGCTAATTAGCCAACTTAGATTTAATGACCCATGCAGGTCAACAACGCTTTTTTACTCTTCAACTGTTTTACTAAATATACTCTGTCATCTGTGCTGACTATAACAGCCTCTGCCTCTTCCTAGGACCTAAGTTCGTGTCCGGCACGTTCCTATCTTCTGTGTATGCAACACCACTCGACACAACGACAGTATACGAGCTTACTTTGCTCTCTTTTGCTTAACACACACACGCAACGCCCAAATGAGCATGTGTGTTTTGTCAGCCCCTGACTTTAATGTTCCCTTCTTGTATAATACTGTGAAAGTGTTTTTGTAAGAAGGAAATAGGTGAGAGGAGAACAAAGTATTCGGAATCCCGCATTATAAAGGTTTTCTTTATATTTTTCTCTTTCAGAAATTTTACGAATATGGGTTCCGAAATTTCACTGTTTCATACTAAACTAAGAAACTCATTTTTTTACGTTTTTCGAGTAAAGGCCTATACTCAGATGAGATAAATTTTTAGTTTGGTACGATATTTCACATGAATAGAAAGAAATTTTGTACAGTTTTGAAATCTAAATACGTTTGAAAAGGCATCTTATTTGTATGAAGCACTGTGCCGAAGTACAAACAGCCTCAAGATGGTAAGAGATAGAGGTTTGAAACTTGGGACAAAGTCTATATACGGGTAAGCCAAAACCAGAGATAGTAGATGATAAAAGATTGCCGAAGAAATGTTAGAGTATCGGATAGCGGTTTCTGAGTAAGTGAATCTGCCCACACGCTCCATTTCAAACAACGATGGCGTAGATAGAGACAGAGAGAGAGGGGGAGAGAAAGAGTAAAGAGAGAGAAACTTAGAGATGACGAAGAAAGTGATTCATTTGTCCAATCTAATCTGAGTATAGGCCTTTGGGAAAAACTTTGCTTTACTAACTCTAAACCATTGAAATTGCCTTAGAGCAAAAATGAATGTTGGAAGATCATATTTCTCTGCAAAACTTTCAATTGTAGTTAGATCTCATCCCTTTTTGTGATTTTTTAAAGGACTAATTTCTTTTATTTACTAAGAATTTCATTTTTGACCATTTTCATTTTAAACTAAGTGTTTGTAAAGCACGAAAACTGAATTTGTGTTATCATCAGTTGCTTACAAGCGTTTCCATATGTGAAATTTGTTCTGGTAACGGTTTGACTATTTTTCTGAATTTTGGAGAATTTTCTTTTGACGTTTTGTTCCGTCTGACATATCCTACTACGCTAATTTTTAACTTGGCTCACTCGATCCCCTAGGTCAGCTTACGGCCGCGTAGACGCCAATACAAATAAAAACAAAAAAAAAAAAGAACCACAAGAAATAGAAAGAGAGACCCGATGTTCGAAATCATTTGTCGCCAACAACAAATCGTTCGCTCGGAGGAAAAGAGAAAACAGATGAAGTTGTTGTCACTACGTATAGCCATAGGCTTTGTGTAAGGTCTATACGCGCGGCTATCCCTCTGCGTATAACAACAATGAATGCGATGCATGCGCATAGGGCCTGGGCACCCCGGCTTTAAATAAAGTCAAATGCGAAGTAAAATTTTAAAAGAATTTAAATTGATGCTAATTAGATACTAAGGACTTTTCCCTCCTCCAATTTGGCAACTAAATGCATAGAATCAACATCTTTTAAAGATTTCACCTGTATCCACAAACACACACACACACACTTGGCTTTGTGTTTACCCATCCCGCATGGGAAAAAGTTTCTCTGCTCGACTATCATAAATTCAGCTGCCGGTTTTGCGGTTGAGTCTATTGGAATTCATTTATTGTCCTTTGGATGAAAATAATTTCTGATAAATATTGCAGTAAGAATTTGTTTCATACACTTTGCCTTGTCAATATTTAACTTTTAATTTATTTAAAATCAATTTAGGACAAAATCTTTTTGTGGGTAAATGCCACAGCCAAACTGGAAAAAACTTGCATAATTCAATTGTAACTTCGTGCAGGCACACAGGTAGTTAGGTAGGTGGTCCCGGTGTTTGCGGTTTATCGTTGGGCCCAACCACAATTAGAAAGTTTCTGAAATTCATTTTGGAGCACAGCTTTAAGAGTAAACTTGCACTGGAAATTAGCTTTAGTCCATAATTTTGCCCCCCAGCCAACTGTATTCATGTCGACGTGGTTCTGGTTCGGGGTGCTGGCATTGTTATTCAAATGCTGCCATTAATACTTCACTAGCAATTGCAAATACCCAGGCAAGTCCCTGGTGTTGGAGGAGAAGAGGTGCACATGCACATGTTCTAACGTCTCCTCGACATGGTCGTTGCCGTTGCCGTTGCCTTTCATTCGATTTGCCAGGCAGACGATGGCGCATTCATATGTAAATTCTTTTGGTGACTTTACAGTAGCTGCTGGAAAATTTCAAGTGCTTTGAATTTATTAACTGGGCAGCTCTAAAACCAGTCAAATCTTTCAATTCTTCCTTCTGTACCCCCTGAGTTATGTGGTCGTTGTACTTGGAGGCAACGCAGGGCTAAGTAGTTAGAGTTAAGTAACAAGCAAACGAAATTTTAGTATAAAATCAAAATCGTTTGTATGTCTGCGATAAGGAAACCCCCGTATGACCATAACAATGACACTAGGCAGCAACATCAATAACATCCAGCAGAGTTCACCATCATCCTCCCCACCCCGAAACCAAATAAAAAAGGTATTGAATTTCAGTTGTTCCCTTGTCCCTTGTCGTTTCTTTCTTTTTTTCTCGTTCATTCTTTTCGTTTTGGTTTCGTTGAAGCATTTAATGAATTTATCAGCTGTGGCCCATCGCCTGACCCAAGCCCGTTTCCAGCCTGATGATGTTGAAGATGATGATGACTACTCATGTGTCTGTTCCGTTCCATTTTTACTTTAGATACTCGTGTACATTTTCGTAGAACTCCCCATTGTAAATTCGAATATTTTTTTTCCTTAAGTTTATTACCATTTAATGTGTAATGTTAATGGATTGTATGGATTTTTGTATGGCAACCATAGCGGGAGGGCTATCTAGACCAGACAGTTGTTGCATTTCCACTTAAACTCCAGTGACGTGAAAAGATTTAATAGGTCTTCTCGTTCTCCATAAAATAACTATAAAATGTATAAATAACTACAATAAAGTTGTATTAGGAATGTCTCGGATTTAAATCGTTATGTCTATAATATGACGAATCATTTGATGCCATTAAAGTTGATGCTTCACTTTTTTTTGGGATTTCGAGTTAGCGGTTATTTCAGTTTTAATTGTAAATTGGACACAATTTGTAAAAAAGTTATAATTGGTTTCATTTTGTTTTTCGCTTTGTCCTCTGTAACTGTTAATATAACGTTCGAGAACAACCCAAGGTTCCCAAAAAAATTCCGTCGTTCCCAAAATAGTCTTAAAATATGGCAACGCTTTTAAGTTCAAGCTGTCAATTTTCGCGTTTCGCGCTTCAACAAGATTTCAGACTTCGGATATTCTGCAGTATTCAAAAAATCTTTAAATTTAAAGTTTTGTTTCAAACGTTGATTCACAGTTTCTATAACAAATAGGGGGGAGTTCAGACACGCTGCGAGGTTGCCAGATTTATTATATGTTAGTTATCTGGCAATCTGTTTAGACCAGCTATGTCCGACACGCTATGAACACCGACCAAAAGAGCAAACAGCTTCAAACACAGAAGGTTTACGTCGCTTCATATTTAATCAATCACAAAAACTCTCTTTTTGGTCCAGCTATTCTTAAAAAAAGCTCTGAGTTAGTCTAAGTAGAATTTATGGCACTGCATCCAACAGGTGTTCAGCGTGTATAAAATCCCAGAGTATGTCGCAAACTCTAACATTTTTGCTGGAGCAAATAATGTTTAGAGAAAGGTAGTCGACACGCTTATTTATTTCCTCTCATTTACGCTCTCTAGATAATTACTTGACAGCTATTCTCTGCTCTGAACCTGGATACATTTTCTTGGTTATGGTCGTCTTCAATCATAAAAACTCAGTGATTTCTATTCAGCTGTTGACAGTAGCTTTTTGCACTTTAAGTATCTTATTTAGGCACGGAACAAAACTCTGCGCCGAACAAAATCCAGAGGCAGCGCAAACGTTCTCTCCAATTCAAATGCTCCAGATCTCAGCGTCCACTGGCCATCGCAATGCTCTCTCTCTCTCTCTTTTTCCATTTCTTTCAGCACCGCCTATGCGTCTTTGCAGGAGTTTGATCATACGAGGTGATTTTCGCTCACTCTGATCAATCATCGTTGAGCCTCAATGAGCCAAAAGAACAAAACAACCAAATTGATTGGAATAAAGACGAAGGGGAATTTTACTTAGAGTGCCAACAATAGGATTGAATTAAACTCAAAGGCGAACATGTTGAGTATGCAAGTTTGATGCATTGAGCGCAAAGCCAGTTTATTCGGGTGTTGATTAATGTATGAGCGATTTGCAATCGAACGAAGCTGTTCTATGCTCTGAACTAGATCGATTAAATTTATCTTACAAATGAACTATTCATTTTACTACATAAACAGTTCGTTTAGCTCTATAGTTCAGTCGTTTGTTATATTCTTGGTTCATAGATCAATTCAGTAGTTCATCGTTCAACAACTCTTAGGTTCAGTACTTATTATAGCCTTTCTCTAAAAGTAAACAATTTACAAGCGTTTCGGGATTATTGGACCCGCGAAATCTTCAAGCTGGGAGGGACGAAAACGTATGTATATTTCGACCCGTGCCTACCTTTAGTGCGGTTATAGTTTAGCTTCTAAACTTATAATCTATTCAGAGAAAAAAGGAGGCGAGCTAAAATCAAGCTAAAAAAAAAGTAGCATGGTGTCCTTGTGGAATGCTTTGTTTTTGTCATAAAGTAAGTAAAGTTTAATATCGAATTTAATTTAAGCTCAGCTATTCTTGTGAGAAGCTCATTCGAGATCAAATTAAGTACGAAAATCGAGCAAATTTTTGTTTTGTGTTCCAAAGTAAATTATATAATTTTGGCAAAGTAACCTAGTACTTTAAGGACTGAGCCTTGCTTTTATATGCTATTTCGAGAGTTCGCAGCAGAGATTAATTTGAAACAAGAAAGTCCCTGCAGTAGCAGTGCTGCTGCTGCTCTGTGGCAACGAATCTTTTTTTTTGGCCATAACTTGACCAATAGTTGGCTCCACTATTGTGACCATTGTGGCTACGCCACATTAACTATTTAGCTTTAAAACACTGATTAGGTTTAAGTTCGGTTTATTGAAGACGGCGTGTTGCCGGTAAGAATGAGTGTCAAAATGGCAGAGAGATAAGTGAGCGTGTGTGTGAGTTAGAGATGTAAGATATAAAAAGGCGGGAGTATCGAGCATCGCTAGTTGTTAGTGATGTGTAAACCATATAGAGGAACTGGATCTGTGAATGGAGCTGGATGAACTGGATCTTGAACCACACCATTTAGCAAGCCATCTTTATCATTTCTTCGGCAAATCGATAGATAATCTTGATTACTAATCATCTCTAGATCTATTTAAAAAAAAATAATGTGAGTGTCGCTAGCACTCACGAGTCTCTGATGTGAAACATAATGCTTAGTTGAAGATCTTTTTTTTTGAAATCACAAGCTCTCAATGGTATATAAATCAGCAAATGCACTCTTTCGAAAGAAGAAAATTAACGGGAAGTAGATTTATCCAGAAATCTAGATCCCACCCAGATCCAACCAAGCTAGATCCAATTTAGATTCCACCAGATCCTACTCAGATACCGCCCAGATCCCTTTCAAAAACCAACCAGAACCCGCCCAGATCCCACCCAAATCCCAACCAGGTCCCACCCAGAGCCCACCAAGATCCCGTCCAGATCCCATCCAGATTCCACCCATATCCCGCCAAGTTCCCACCCATATCCCACCCAGATCCCACTAGATCACGCCCAGATCCCACCAAGTTCGCACCCAGATCCCATCCAGATTCCTCCCAGATCCCTTTCGGAACCCTCTCAGATCCCTTCCACATCCAACCCAGATCCCATCCAGATTCCACCCAGATCCCGCCAAGATCCCTTTCAGATCCCTCCCAGATCCCTTGTAGATCCCATCCAGATCCCGCCCAGAAACCACCCAGATCCTACCCAGATCGCACCCAGATCCCTTCCATTTTTTCCAAATTGCGGAGGCGGCAGGGGGATGGGCAAAAATCGAAAATAATCCTTAATTTCCTGCAAGTATAGGAATAATTTGCCCCTTACATGTCAAATCCCAATCTCCCACCATTTCAGAGACTGTGCGTTCATACAGACGGACAGACAGACTGAAAGAGGGACATGTCTATATCGACTCGGCTGTTGGTGCTGATCAAGAATATATATACTCTATAGGATCGGAAATTATTTCTTCTCCCTTAATGTACTCTGTGTATCTTTGGTACAAAGTATAAAAAGTTACAGATTTCGCACCCCTTTTACTCATTTCAGCTGAAATCACAGGTTTTTTTTAGCCTATGTTGCACTTTCATGCATATTTGGCCTGAGAACTCTTTTCAATTACTCAAGAAACATTTGCCTGTACGAGAATGAACCCCATTCAAGGAGTTCCCCAGCATTAGAAAAACTAATAACCTCTATATAAACGAAATGCATTTCTTGTGTCAGTTGTTAAAGTCTTCTTGTGACTCAATGCTCATACCTGGCTGAAAGGTCGTTCGCTGGTCAATGTTGTGTAGATTTCCGGGAACATTCAGCTGCCCACGATGCATAATGAGCACAAATTCAACAGAAATTCGCCCGTTGCAGAAGAATTCATTAAAAAAAGGCGAAGCCAACAAAAAGTCTCCTTTTCTTGTCTGAATTATGCAAACGTCATTCGGATGCCGTTAATTATGGGGCTCCGGCTGTCTGTATTCATCCTAATATAGATGAGTAGGTGGCTGTGAGTGTGTGTGTGTGCCTCAAGCAGAAGCGTTTAATAAATACTCTTGGTATCTGTGTTAGGATAATGAGTTGCATTTTTAAATCAGTGAAAGTGAATGAATTGAGAATTGAATTTTGGCGAACGATTTGGGGATAGAACTCTCAAGAAAGTGTTAAGGAAACGCCTTAATTCAGTATTCACCTGGGGAATGGAATATCCGAGTATAGGTCCGATATTTGCTGATTATATTTAAATCGAAAATACTTAGACTGAAATTATGCTCATAAGAAAGTAGTATGCAGGATGGGTGCCGTGGTAACTCACAGAGGAACAATAAGAGAGAGAAGAAGCCCGTTTAACATAGTTCCGCGACATACTAACAAGTTCAAACAAACTGTCAAGAAGCTGCATCTACTTTGTTAAGTCCTCTAGCCCCTTTAATTAGGCCCTGAAATTTGCTTGCCGCCAGCAGCTAATAAATCCAATTGTCACAAATATCTGCATAAATCTGGACCAGGGTTTAACTACATAGCCCCGACCACCAACGGTGCAAAGACATCTATCCTTACACTTGTTACAATAACTGGCCGGATTGGATTCATAATTGTACAATTGAGCATTGATGGCCACTTGGCATCCGAGATTGGGTGAGTAAAAGCAGCAATAACTGTTGACATATTCTACGAATAGAGCAAGGTCAGTGCCAACATAAGATTATCAAAGGTAACACACACCCAACTTGAAGGGATACGGCGTACAAGGTTCATAAAGACCCGTTGTTGGCTGCACGCTAGTGGCATATTGCTCCTTCGTTAAATGATTAGTCTCCAGTTGAGCTCCTTGTTCGCAAAAATAACCTGTGTAGTTGGCATTGCATTCAACTCTCCAATGTGCACTACAATCAACGCACTGACTATAAAGGCCTAGGTCAAGGGAGTGGGATTAGTTTAATCTGTTCAGAAAGTGAGTAAATAATTGTCACTTACCGGGCAGATATACAATAAGTATGGCTAGCGTTATGACGCATATAGGTGACATATTTTATTATACCAGAATTTTGTATGTTAATAAATAGAACATGAAATGTTTTCAAGCGCTTTCTAAGATCCCCATCGGAGGTTTTAGTGAATTGGTCAGATTTTTGTTACGCACACTGTTCGACTCGTGAGACTTGACCATAAAAAATTATCGATTACGAATGACGATACCGTTTACACTGGATGTCATGTTGTGAAATGAGTACTTTTAACAATGAACAAAGTTCAAGCATTAGGTTACCTACACACTGTTCGACACAAGAGACGTGATAATCTAGCAGGCTAACTATTCCAATTTATAACATTGCAAAAAGCGGGACTACTAGACTATCATGTCTCATGTGTCGAACAGTGTGAAGGCAACCTAAGATCCAATAACTCCTTTCCATATTCCACCGCTCTTTTTTTTCCCTCCCCCTCATTCTAACACATGTAGTAGCTGTCATCTGTCTCAGAGAGCCCTGGCATATTTGTAATGTTCACTCTCACTAGCGCTCTTAGCAAAACAGCTCAGCATGACATGTGTCCCATACAAACTTTCTTTGCCGTTTTCACGTATTTCGCGGTGAAATTTTCCAAATTTTCTTTCTTAGTGCGCGCCTGCATAATTAAACAAAGGTCTATGCCAAGTCTTAGATCTGTAGCATAAGCAGTTTTGTCTGCTGTTCAGGCGTACTAAAGGGTGTACATTATATATAGATAAACTGTTTTTTTTTTTTATTATTTTTTTTAATATTAATCATAAAAATCCTTTTGATTCTTAGAAAAAATTATAAGTACTCATTGAGCTTTCAGCAGAATAATTGATCCCAGAAAATTTTGCATCTAGTTGTTTTTGCTGTTGTGGGAGCAGTATCACTTTAAAGTAGCATACTATTTCTTTGATACATGTTCCTGTATCATGATACCTCGAATTGGCTATTATGATGCCGCATCACTCGAGTTCAGTAGGAGGATTATTGCAAACTTATACTTGATCATGGAGCAAGTTGTTCTGCTGAACACGGTCATTGATACATTCATACTTCATGTGAATTGACACTTAAAGTATCATTCGACATATTCTCATGTTTCGAACATGACAATTGATAAGCTATTTACAATGAAAACATGGCAACATGAAGGCCTACTAGATTATCATTTCATTATGTGTCGAACAGTGTGAAGGCAGACTAAGTTTAAGTCGGACCTGCCCGACTTTGATATAACCGTTACTCAGATACTCCTTCCTTAATGTTATTTAAAAGAGCACCAACAATGTTGTTCACATAATGTTTACGTTAATGTTACAAAAGTTGTTGCCCAAAAATTTTGAGAGTTATTCAACATTTTTATACCCTGAAAGAGGGTATATTGAAATTGTCGGATGTTTGTAGCTCATAGAGGCAGCATCCGCGGTATTTTTTATTGAATTTTCAATTGTTCATAAAATTGGTTATAATAATGCGATTTAAGTCAAATATGCGCCGTTTTGTTCGATGACGAGTTCCCAACGAGATGCCAACTTCATAATGCCCCCTCTTATAGAAGCTCGTTTCCCTATTGGCAAAAAGCTCGGAGAGCCAATTTTCACAGGACTCTCTTGTGGCCAATTTCTTCCGACTACCAAGCTTGTTCGCCATGGACAGAAATAGGTGGTAATCACTTGGTGCGAGATCCGGACTATACGGTGGATGCAAAAGAACCTCCCATCCGAGCTCCCGGTGCTTCTGGCGCGTCACCAAAGATGTGTGTGGCCTGGCGTTGTCCTGATGGAAGACAATTCGGCCTCTGTTGATCAAAGATGGCCTCTTCTGCATGAGTGCTGCATTCAAGCGGTCCAGTTGTTGGCAGTACAGGTCCGAATTGAGCGTTTGGCCATAGGGGAGCAGCTCTTAGTGGATGATTCCCAGCCAATCCCACCAAACACACAGAAGAACCTTCCTGGCCGTCAATCAGGCTTGGCCGCCGTCTGGGCAGCTTCACCGCTTTTCGACCAGGACCGTTTGCGCTTCACGTTGTAGTAAGTGACCCACTTCTCATCGCCAGTCACCATCCGCTTCAAAAAACGGGTCGATTTTTTGTTACGATTCAGAAGCGATTCGCATGCATCCACGGAGCAAAAATGTTTTTTTGCGTCAAGTCGTGTGGCACTCATACATCGAGCTTCTTTTGAATCCAAGCTTCTTCAAATGGTTTATAACGGTTTGATGACTCATGCCCAGCTCTTGGCCGATGCTACGGCTGCTACTATGACGGTCTCTTTCGATCAATTCACCGATTTTATCGCAATTTTTACGCAGGCCTTCCGGACCGTGGCGCATCTTCGATCACCTATGCACCAAAACCAAAAAATTTAAAACCATCGTTGTGCGGTGGAAATGGAAACTGTATCGATTCACAAATTTTATTGGCATTTAGGGCAGATGCATTTTTTGCCTTTATCGTAAAAAAAAATAAAAAAAAAAAAAAAAAAAAAAAAAAAAAAAAAAAAAAAATAAAAAAATAAATAATAATAAATACCTAAAACACAAAATTTAAAAAATATATATATTCTTTATCATCATGACGAGCTAAGTCGATAAAGCCATTTCCATATGTCCGTCTGTTTCTATGCTATCTCCTCCGTCAGTTTAAAAGCTATCGTAACCAAACTTATATAGCTGTCATAGGAAGGACCGGTTGAAAAAGTAGTTTTAGTAAGAAAAACTTGTTTGTCTTCAGCGCAAACGTCTCCAAACCTCGTATTTAAAAATTTTCTATGCTTTCACATAATTCCGCCAAGATTTATGAGAATCGGACAACTAGATAGTATAGCTGCCCTACAAACGATAGGTCTGAAAAAAGTTTTAGTACAAAAAACTTTTTGTTTTCAATACATAATATCGATCCCAAACTTGTTACTGATCAATATTATATGCTACCACACAATTCTGCCAAGTTTGACCCAAATCGGATGACTATAGCATATATCGAAAATAGGAACGATCGGTTGAAAAAGTAGTTCTTGTCAGAAAAACCTTTTTTGTTTTCAATGGCAGCGACTTTACACTTTACAGTTATGAATATTATCTGTTTCAACACAATTTTGGAGAGTTTGATCAAAATCGGATGAATATATCGATATACGATATATGAATATATCGTAAAGCTGTTTAGCTTCCCTCTATTTGTTATTGTAGAGGCGGTAGATGGTACAGTTCATAGTTGTTGGAGCCAAATGAATTTACTATTGTGATACAACAGCTCGTTGTTTACATTGTATCGATAAATCGATGTTTTTTTGTTAAACTATCTACCATGTTTCGATTTTCACTAAAGTGAATGAAAATAAATCAAGTTCTTTTCGAACAGGCCTCTATAAGTAATTTTCGGATTTGATATTTCTTGTGGCGATATGGTCGATAATCGATATATCTTTTGAAGTTATATTAGTTCCTTGGAATACAAATCCTCGTTACATCAAATCGTATGATGTTTATATGCTAAGGTATCAACTATATTCCGTGGTTATTAACGCATCGAAATAATTCCTGCAGGGTCAACTAGCCACAAGATATTTAACTGTTTTCTGAAAATTTTGAATGTGAACGAGTTTACCCAAGCGCTGTCTAATCTTCAGCAAGAATGATCCTACAGATTGATTTGAATGGGCAATACCAATTGTTCTTTTATTTTTCAAGGACTTTACGATTTCGTAGGTTATATCGATTTATCCATATACTTTGTGGACATTAAATATCTTTTGATTGTTTTTTTATATGATTTTTTATATTATCGATTTCGATTTGACATACTGTATGTTTTGGAACAGGTTCAGCTAATTTTGGAAAGAAACAAAAATAAAACAGAGTTCTGCAATATAAACTCTTAAAAGTTGTCTTACATTTGTGCCCTGCCTCACCCTCCTTTCTTTTTTTTTGACAAGTGAAGCCATCTAAGTTTCAAGTACCAACTCCTCCTCAACTCACACACGCGCACACAAAGAGTCACACATAGGATAAACGCTAAATGGCACTATACCCAGTACCGTGGTAGATTCTATGACCACTCAAGTGATGTCTGCTTTTGAACTGCACAATTCGTTGCCCAGGACATCTAATGAAATTAAATGTATCAAAGAGGCACTGGGTAAACATGGGAGTGGAATGGGAGTTGAGTGATTGAACAGTCAGTCAGTCAGAGTCGGTCGGGCGACTGCTGTCAACGACAGCTCCAGCTCCAAGTTGGAAGTAACCAGGGCGCAGTAATCAGTACAGAGCAAAGTGAGAAAATGTCCCAAGTCGGAGGAGGGTACGTGACTAGGAACATTATTGTTTGCTTATCTACACTTAATTGCTTCTGGCTACACTTAATAATATGGTCTACCCAACACCAACTCCAACACACACACACACACACTCTTCCCACTCCGCTGCACTCCTGGTTCGTCGTCAAGGGGGCAGTCTTGGGTCTTGGCTTCGCGTTGTTTGTTCGGTTTCCCACTTTGCGTTGGTCGTCATCGTCATCGTCGATTCTTTGCAGCATTTTCATTCAGCTTGAGATTTGTTGCACCATAAAAAGGGCTTCTCGACGAGATTCTTTCTTTCAGCCAGAGTCGGAGTCGGAGTCGGGCGGCTATTTGTTTGCTTGGCCCGTTTGTTGTCTTGTTTTTCAATTTTGTAGCATGAAAAATTTCATTGGAATTGGTTTTTATTGTGGGGGGCTCTTCAACGCTGGTGATGGATTTTTCGGTAGGTACAAATTGTATGACGCTAATGGAGCATGGGGCACTATTTTTTTTTCTCTTCTGTGTTTTGTGTGCTGTGTGGGCAGTTTCATGGATTGAATAAGAGAGGGGGACATACCACTTTTTGTTTCTTTCTGAATCAGACAAGGCTCATTAGTTCAAGGAGTACAAAGGTAAAAATGCTTTTGAGGGAATATTATATTGAATTTTCTATTTGCAGGGTAAAATATGCGAGGATATGGAGTTTATGCCAAAAAAATGTTGGCTTTGGACCATTGTTTGGACCTTTTTAAGCGAAAGCCACAGCGAATTTTCTACCGTTGATGAAAACTGGACTCGTTATTACGTGACAGAGAAAAAGGAACCACCAAAGCAGGGTTGCCTACGAAAAGAGAATGGAAAATGTGACTGTGTCTCTCCGACTTCGGTCAGCATTCAGTGTGAATTTCCGAGTGTGTTCGCCCCTTAGGGGCTATGGCTGGGAAACTCTGCATCCAAGCAAAGCCTTTTTTTGATGTGAAACGTTTTTAATTTCTTTTCGGAAGATTTTAGTAGGAGTCAGCGTCACGTCACGCTGGGCGAGGAGGGCAGTGCTTAGTGGGAGTCGAGTGTCTCGGCACTCAATGGCCCAGCCACACAAAAAATAACAGAGACACTTACAAACAATCACAACAGCAACTAGAGAATCAAAGAGAGTGTAAGCCCGCATTAGCTAGTGAGTAAATTACCGATTGTCTTCTCAGTGCAAGTATGTATCTACAGGGTTTGTCCGAAAAGTAATAATCCTCGCGCGCGATCAGCTGGTCAGTTGTCTCCGAGCAACTTGAGAGAGGCATTTACGCGCGACGTGTTCCTGTGAGTGCAAGCCGGCATGAGGTACGCGATTAAATTCTGTGTGAAGCTCGGTAAATCTGCGGCAGAGACGTTTGATATGATCAAGCAGGCTTACCCGGATTTTGCTATAGCAAGAAGTGGTGTTTTTCGGTGGCACCAGGCCTTTTTAAAGGGCCGGGAAGAGGTCGCCGATGAAGACCGTGCTGGAAGACCTTCGACTTCGGCTGCAAACCTCTAAAATTTTACAGAAGGTTCGGTCCGGGGGTTCGAACCCGTTGTAAAGCCTAAGGTTCGGTTCGCGGACCGGTTCTCGGAACCCCTGAACCCAAGGTTTTGGTTCGAACCTCGGTTCGCTTGAACATAGAAGAATAATTTCGATTTATTAACACTTATTTTTTAAAATAATATTCTTCATGTCAAGAATGCAATTTTTAATTATCAAATTCATTAGGTGACACTAACAACTTTTAAGAACCGCTTAGTTAAAATTAATAAGCATTCTTCTTAAATTGTAAAGTGTTGAAAAGGCCCGTTAAACTGATTCCTGAGTTGCTGAATTAGCAAGTATAGTTAACACAATATTTCTTAAGTCTTCTTTTTTTCACCTTTCCAAAATTTTAAATCATTTGTCCAATACATGACAATAGTCGAAGGAATCTATAACATATTTTACAGATTTGATATTAATATTTGTTTATTGCTTTCTACTGCTTTCAAAAACTTCTCTTCTTCGCAATTAGAATTTGATTCATTTAAAACTCTCACCAAGAATTTCTTTTTGGAGCTTCAGCATGTCTGTAATGTGTAATGTGAAGTTAACAAAGTTTGAAATCTCGGGTCTTAGAGCACTGCAGCCAATGTTGGTACTTAGCTCATAATAGAAGAACGTTTATCGAACCAGTATAGTAATAAACAAAAGATTTCAGAACAGTTGCTCGAAATGAAAAGCAAGCGGAATAAAAATCACTTGCTAGTTATTGTGAGTCCTGTAGCTTTAAAGTATTTTTTTTTTGGCTGCAGCAATAAAAAGATATTTTGAAGTATCAAATGTTCTTAGGTGGAGCTCTTTTAAAGAACTCTGAATTAAAAAATCTTTAATAGTTAGTAAACGTTCGCATATTTTGTTAACCTAACTAAACCGAGTTCAATTTCAACACAATTTTTTATAAGCAAAGATTTCATATAATGTGAGTACGGAGAAGTGTGCGAACTCTACTAATGTCAAACTAAACTGGCTTAAAAAATAGTTACCTACTAAATTTTGAGCGTGTGCAGCACAACAAACTGTAATTATATAGTCCTCCAGGGAATTTATTGAGTTAACTTGGTCATCGTCCAAATCAAGAAATGCTTTTGAAGCACATGAGCAACCTTCATCAACATTATATTCTTCATAGTTGCATTCCTTTTATGCTCTGCAGTTGTCATTTAAAAGTTCTAATGCTCCATCCATATTCGTTTCTTGACTTCTCTTCTTGAACTTCTTGAATGTCGTTGAAAAAACTACTTAATTTGTTGAACCGAACCGAATTTTTCTAAAAAGTGGTCCGGTTCGGGTTCAGGTTCGAGGAGTTAAAAATATTTGAGGTTCGGTTCATGGTCCGGTTCGTCGGACCCAAAAAACCCGAACCGAACCGGTTCTAAGGGGTTCGGTTCAGGACCGGTTTGCAGCCTTAAAAAAAAATAAATTATAAAAAAAAAAATTATAAAAAAAAAAATTAATAAAAAAATATTTAAAAAACACTTTAAAAAAAAAAAAAAATATATTATAAAAAAATTTTTTTTACAAAAAAAACTAAAAAATATTAAAAAAAAAAAAAAAAAAAAAAAAATAAAAAAAATAAAAAAATAAATAGAAGGGTGGGTGGGGGGGTGTTAAAAAAAATAAATAAAAAAATAAATTTAAATATAAAAAAATAATAAATAAAAATTTATAAAAAAAAAAAAATATAAAAAAAAAAAAAAGAAAATAAAAAAATTTTTTTTTAAAAAAAAAATAAAAAAAAAAAAAAAAAAAAAAAAAATATAAAAAAAAAAAAAAATATTATAAAAAAATTTATTTTAAATTTTTTTTTCTCCTATCAACAACAGGTTCCCGCCCCATTTGAAGCATATTCCCAAACATTCACTCACAATCAGAACTCACACAGAATTTGCCCTGAACTGTACAATTCTCTCGATGGATGGGTCTTTCCCTTCATCAATTTGGAGTGCTAATTGTTACGAATTTTCAACCCTCCTTGTGGTTCGACCCGCAAATTCTCTGCACTCATTGTTCTTGTCAGCTGTTTGAAAAATGGAAAATTCCTCTTGTTTCGGTGCTGTGTGCTGGTGTGTGTGTGTGTGTGAGTGTGTGTCAATGCATTCAAAAACGACAATTGCTAATTTAGCACTGGACTCCGTCTCTACTCTCGAGCCAACTGCAATTAGTGGGCGTGTCTCGGGCCCCGGAAGTGCGTGACTTGCACAGAATCTATGTGTGTTTGCTTGTATGTATGGGAAAATCAATTGTGGAGGGGAACTTGGGGGGTGCTTGACTGGGCGGCTGTCTGCCAGACTGGTACATGACCAATAATCAGGCTAATAAACATTTCATTCACAGGCCTCATTGAGCGCGAGCCAATCATAACAACATCAACACAAAATATTGGCGTCGTCTCTGCATATGCCAAATGTTCCACAATAGAAGCCAAGAAAACAAAAGTCCCCCTTCCCCCCCCCCCCCCCTTGAACATATGGTTGGGGAGTAAGACCACGACAAGACGTTTGCTTTCATTTTCAACGCTTGATGGCTGTCATAATATGAGCTGGAGAACCGGAAATTATTGTTTTTGCTTTCTTCTTTTATTTCTCCAGCTGATTGTGATTCGAAAACATACAAAAAATCGAACTTAACGGAAAGAAGGGGAGTGTTAAAGTGGAGAGTCAAGCTAATCAATTGCCCACATATAATTCATTCTGTGGGATTTTTACCTTTCTATCAAACACTGTTAAGTCCTTTAACACTTCATTAAGCTGTGGACGTACCTGGAACGAGAAAGAAAATTAATTAGTTGTTTTAGATGTTAATTGTAAGATTTGGCTATCAAATACAATAAAGGAGGTAAAGCAGAGGATGAAAACATCAAACCAAGCAAGATTGGAATGGTTTGAATCAAACAAATATTTGTAAAACTACAACAAAGAAGTAAGAAAGCCGGTCAAGCCTGTAATATACTCTGTACCTGCAGGATCTAGAAGGTACGAACAAGAGCCCTGCATGAATTGAATTAAAGTTCCCTTTGATTTTGATTTGAACTATCTATGAACTTCTACTCATAGCTCCCAAAATTATTAATTCATTGAATTATACCTCATGATATAAACCATGAGTTTTTCCAACTGTTTGAAATGATTCAGCTCAGATCAGCTGAATAAAGCAACTAGATCAATCATGCTTAACTCAAGTAGTTCATAAGGTTCGTAGCACAGACGAAGTTAGCTTAGCCTTCTCGTGACGTCAGCTGCTCAAAGCAAAATTAGGTCCAGAGCCCATTTACATAGATTCCACAAATGTGCAGTAAAGTATAACATTTTTCTTCGAACAAACAATATGTGAAGTGACCGAATTTAATTATCTCTGATTTGAAGGATTCGTCGTCGCCCTGAATAGCAGACTAACTATTTATAACTTTTATTTAAATGGTCCAAAGACCGCGAAATTTTCAAATAATTCATATAAGTTTACAATTATTATGAAGATTGGATAAATATCAATTGTAGACGGTTAAATGGGAAATAAAACTCAATCGGTCCAAAGAAAATCACAAAAATTTGCAAAATTTCATAATGAGTTTAGATTATCGTAAAGATTTAATAGTTGGAAATTGTTTAATTTTTCTCACTACGAACCTTTTATTTACAAAACTGTGGAAGACGTTTTCTTCATTTTAAGGTTTCTTACAAACTGTGGGGGCGTCGCATAAATTAAAAATAAACTTTATCTGCCTGCAACTAAAAAAAAAAAATTTAAAAATGGTTTCTTTTTAGTAAAGGGCAGTTTCCACGGGTAGCGAAAAATTTCTCGTGAAAAAGTTGATATTCCGCAGATTCTTAACAGAGTCTGCTAAGCCGCTGCAATTAACACGATAACACCCTTTTTTCTATCGATAAGCGATTCAAAGAAACCTTGTGTTTATTTTTGCACTGTTAAATGAGCCCGCGAACTTATAAACAACAACATCGCATACAACATATTCTGTGTGCTATTTGAATAAATTATTATT
The DNA here is from genome assembly GCA_018904235.1 of Lordiphosa stackelbergi. NCBI lineage: Eukaryota > Metazoa > Arthropoda > Insecta > Diptera > Drosophilidae > Lordiphosa > Lordiphosa stackelbergi. The sequence goes on along the minus strand of JAEIFU010000229.1, from coordinate 12,156 downwards.
ATTAAATGAAATAAATAACACATTAATTGTTCTTATCATTATTCCATTTTACAAGCTGCAGTATGAGCGCAGTAACCTCCAATTGAACGTCGGTAATTGCCTCATCCGACATTTTCTGTGTGACTCTTCCATGAAACGCGCTAGATATTGCCATTAGGCAACGTTTTCTGCCGAAATCTTTTTAGCTCCGCTCATTTTCAATTTGATGTTGTTGTTGTTGTTCCTCTTGCCCGCACAAATTAGAGTCGAAACCTATTTTCGTTGCGTCTCCACAAAAAAGAAGCGTTAACAGCACTTAAAGCTACGTTATTGTTTTAACATAACGTAGTGGCAAACGTAAGCTTTTTTTTGCGATGAGTGGAAACCGAATATGAAACGGCCACACGAACAAATTACGCAGCAGTTTTTTTTATATGGAGTTTTTCATTTCGCGGCCATTTCGCGAGCCGTGGAACCTGTCTTAGAAAAAAGGTTTTTACATTCAATCCCAATTATTACTCGTTTTTTTTGATCCAAGATACTTAATTTTCCCACCTTAAAACAATAACAGCTTGCAAAGGGACCAGTTGACGAATAGTATGATCCTCAAATAGAAATATTTCATATTTTTATGAACGCGAAATGGAATCTTAGATTCAGAGCTTGAAAACAAAGAATTAGTGACAAATACATAGTGAACGACTTCTTTGCTTCTTTGGGAGGAATTCTAAGATTGCCCAAAGATTCTAAGATCTTAAAGGTTAAAGTGTACAAAACTTCAAAAAGTCGCAACACAAGTATCAGCCAAAATTTTATTCAGTCAGTTAAATTTGTTTTATCCATAATTAACTTAAGCAAAGTTCTAATATTGTTAAGAAAATATCAATAGTTCAATAATATTGTTACATTTTATATTCATGTTTTCTAAATTAGAAAAAGCAAAATTATTCCAGAACCCCGGTTCTAACCCGAAAAGTAGGTTCACCGAACTTTTGAACCCACTCAGTGAACCCGAACCCAACATTTTTCGCGGGTTCGAACCCCGGACTGAACCTCTCCCGATTTTAGAGGGGTTTGCAGCCCTGCTTATAACCCTATAATCTTTATTAACATTATGAATCTTTAATCTCTTCCCCTGAATGTGAATAGAAAAGAAAGCCTATAAGGCTTGGGTATGTGTGGATAAATGTGTGCGAGAAAACTGTTTCTGGCACTCGTCAGCTTGGCGCCGGTAACTTGAGGAATGAACAATTATTATTCGCGTTTTGACTTTTGACAAGTTTGCTTGCGGACACTATCGTTACCCTAACATTTTTGAAGTGTGCGATGTCTCGATCGAAAACAAGCATTTTCCGGGAATAGTTTTTTTTTTTAACCATTAGGCCTTTTTGGTTATGGTGTCATCATTTTGGAGGAGGGAAAAAGTGAATCAATTTATCAATATTGCGCGTTCTCAGGGGTTAAATGTGCTGCCGATACCCTTCAGTTAGCCGTCAACGCCGTTTTGAAAAAGCCTGAATTCTGAATAAGAAATGGAGCCGCTTTTGCATGCATGATTTGTTACAGTGATATTTTGAACCAATAACCGTAACCGTAACCAAAACCCGAAACAGAATAAGATCAATAACCGCAACCCGTACCGTAACCCGTATCTCACAGCCGTAATATTACCTTAACCGGAAAAAAGGGATCGGCCAAGACAGTAACCGCAACCCTAAACGTTATTCGTTTCGGTTTTAATCTCTGATGTATATTTATAAATGGATCGTGGTTTGTTTGTGAGCTTGAAATCGACTGGAAAACGACTCCCCAGTAAGGAAAAGTCGTCAAATTTATAGCAGGTTTTTCAGTTCAATTAAATTGCAGTTTAACACGTGGCGCAGTAGGCGGTCTATGTTCTTTTTGACTTGTTATGTTTTTCCAGTTGATTTACAATTTTTAATGGGCGTATTCAGCAGATAATTCCGATTTACGATTTGTGATTTATGATTGCCGATTTTACCTGCTGAATACAGTGATTGCCGATTGGGATTGGGAAATTTGACAATCATGTTTGTTGAATAGAAATCGAACAAATCGTATGATTGGCTACCTTTGTAAAGACTTTCATATGAAATTTTCTATTTAACCAATCCATAAATATTGGATATTTTGCGTTAGTGTTTTGCATTGATGAACAGTACTAAAGCCACAGAATATCTTAAAGTATGCAATCAATTCCATCAGCAATCGCAAATCGTAAATCGGTAATCGCTAATCGAAATTATCTGCTGAATACGCTCAATTTTTCGTTCGTTTGTTGTCTTTATTTTGTGTGCTTTAAATCATTTACAAAGCTAAATCATTGATTAGTGGAAAATTTCTGTGCAATTTATACAAAGTGCTGATCACTTACAGTTCAATATTTGTTACAAAGCCAAGAAAAGGTCGTGCTGACGTGGGTCAGTTCAATTCGGTCTGATGTCTGTCGATTATCAGCATTGCAATGCAGTTAAATTTGAGAAAGAACCGCCTGAATTGTCCTGCGCGGGTGGCAAGGTTCAGATGGATTATCATGAAGTTTTTATAGATGGCCAAGTTATACGGGTGAAATAGGAGGTCTAAAGGTGGCGTAGCAGATAGTATACTATGTAGTTAGTTCAGATAAACTTGGGGAAATCAACGCTGAAGAAACTCAATCTGAGTAGATTTCACATTTCCGAAATTTGAGTAGCAGCCCTCGTTCTGTAAGTCAATGGTTTGGTCCAAATTACAACCACTTGAAGTTGGGAAAATTCGTTTCATAATTAGACTCAGCTCTCTGCTACCGTTTTGTACCCCGATGTAACCTCTTAGCACACCAGGTGGTTAATTAAACCTTTTCCACCTCCCCCCACCCACCACACAAGCCATACAAATCGCAGCCCGTAGTCTGACCTAAGCCCTTCCACACATGGTCCGGGGTCTTCGGCAAATTGCCCTCGCTCTTGCAGAGTGCGAGTACTGCGAATTAATGAATATGTATTATGACCATCAAGGTGTTAATGGACACGACACGCCACACAATTTCGGAGTACACATGCACAAAAGCGTTGCAGCCGCAAATTGCATTAGAAATGCAAACAAGTGGGTAACTCCTCCTCCGCCCTGACTCCAACTTAACCCTTAACCCCTCCTTAGCTAACGGAAATGTTCGACGTTGGCGACGAGGACTAATTGAATATACAAAATGGAGCATGCACGTGGATGGTGGACCACGTGTTAACCCTTCAGCATTTGATATTGTTGTAAACTGATTGACCGCCACGCCGAAACGGAGGCAGTTCAATTGGGTTAGGGCCACCGGTTTAAGCATCATTGAGTTCCGTCCGCTCTGCCAGGGTTGTTTTGTGGGCAACGTGGGAGTTTTGACAGTTGCAAGTATTTTTTCTGTATTTTATTAATCTCATCTATGCACGTACTTACTTATTTAGTTGTAGTTGCCCGCCACCCCTGAGGGCTGACTTTTTAACTCCCCCTCCCGCCCGTGTACCTATCGCTTTAATTGGAATTGTTTTACTCGCATTTTGTGCCCACATTTTGTCGACATCGCCGTGCCCCTTTTGTTACTTTTTTGGGTATGGATATCTGCAGTTGTTATCTGAGAGCGCTGGAGTTGAAGTTTTCGTTTTCGGCTGCAATTTTCCACTGCGGTTCGGTTAATCGTTGGGGTTTTTTGCGTGGGATTAACCAGTATTGTTGCTGTTGAATTGTATTGTTCTTGTTTTGATTGCAACATACAGATGTCTAGCCAGGTCTAGCGGCGGCGTCAAAGTGATACGGTTGGAGAGGTAAGGGCTAAGGGCTGAAGGTAGAACAAAAGGTAATGCTCTATGGTGAGCGAAGGGAAAGCTTTCATAATGAGATCTTAAGTAATAATACATTTCAAATGAAATGCAGAAAATCTTAAAATATTTGAACTTTTTACATAAATTGAGAAATAAAAAAACCCAATATCTAGAAAACGGCAGAGTTAGTTCTAGGTCGACCGGATAGAATTTATACCGTTTTGTATAAACTTTTTACGAACTTCAGGTATTAAAATATTAAATTTTATTATAAAATATATATTAAATCAAAATAACAAAATTAAAAAAATATTAATTAAACACAAAAAAAAAAACCATATAAATTCCAGGGGCTCCGATAAGTGGGGGGCGGGATAGCTCAATTGCAACAAAAAATTGAGAAAAATAACTTTTTTGTCGACTATTCATTATGAAAGGTAATGCTTTCTTGGAAGGTATTTAAATGCCCGAGCATTCAGTTCGTACCCACTTTTAATCCTTTGCATTCGGCGTTATAAATGCTTTTACGGCAACTTCTTAAATTTATGAATTTAAATAAAAGTCAAGATTTTAAGAGCGCTTTTCTTCTTACGAAAAAAATTGTGAAAAATTTATTTTTTTGCTCGTCACTAAAAATTTATCTATTAAAAATACAAACGCACATAATCAATCAAACCGTTACAAGAATATAGAAGATTTTTTGCATTTATAGTAAAAAATGAAGTTTCAAGTCATGCAATTACTTTTAAATGTTTTCCTGTTCGTTGGAGAGCATAGTTTATATTTTAACTATGCTATTTAAAGGGCTAAAACCCCAAAAAATTAAAGAGATAAAATGTAATGACCAGAAAATTTATTAGGTATTGATTCATTTTTACTCTTGACAAAAATCTAAAGGTACAAAATAAATTTTGCAGGTCATGTAGCCCTTAAATAGCATAGTTTGAATTTTAACTATGCCTCCTACGACGAACACAAAAACAATCAAAATAAGTCAATTTGCATGAACTTGAAACTTCAATTTTTTACTTAAATGCCAATTACTTCTATATTCTTCAACGGATTTGAATGAATTATGTGGCGTTGTATTTTAAATAGCTAAATCTTTTGTGACAATAAAATAAATTTTACACAATTTTTTCGTGGTGAAAATCGCACTTAAAATCTAGCTTTTTTAAAAAAATGATCAATTTAATGCAAAGTTGCCGATAAAAGCCTTTATAACGCCGAAGTCAAGCACCGGATTAAGAAGTGGTGTACGAATGAATGATAGGGCGTTCAATTACCTTCCAAGAAAGCATTACCATTTCATAATGAATGAACCAATACGAAGATATACATATTTTTCTAAAGGTATTTTTTCAGAATCAAAAAACTGTTTTCCGCGATTTCTCGAAAACGGCCCCACTAAAAAATATTTGGACTGCATTTTTGGACTCAGCGGAAGACTTTACATATGAAAAAAAATTGTAAATAGTGTAATCATCCTGCAAAACTTTCAAGCAGATCCGAAAATATGTTTTACAAAAATAAACAAAAAAATTTTTTACATGATTCGTAAAATTTTCTTCGACTTTCGCAATTTTACAAATTTCATATCTTTTCTTTTTTCTCAAAAAAGAAAAAAGTTATAAAAGTGGCTTTTGAAAGAAAAAACAAAAAAAAAATATTTTACGTCTTAACACATTTTAATTTCTTGAGAATTATTTAACCGATTTTATAAAAAAATTTTTTGGTGAAAGCTAACACCCAATTGCATCAAATACATGTTTGAAATCTATTAAAAATAATTTTTATTTTATTGAAAACAGTTTCGAATTTTTAAATGCGATTATCTCGGAACCACATTTTCCAAAATGGTTACAAAACTAGGATATTTTTGATAATTTTTTTTTCAAACTTATTGCTGTTGTCTAAAATTTTAAACTTAAAAGTAATTTACATATTGTAAGTATTGGCTCTTTATTTTACCGTAAAATATTTTCATCAAAAATACACGGTAAATTACCCATAAAGGAGGTATCAAACTCTTAAACCAAGTGCATATTTGCTTAGATGTCTTCTTGAAGATCATCGTCCAAAATATTTAGTTGGGAGTCTGATAGAACTATTTTTGTTTTTCAGAAATTATCGTCTTTCGGCATGGTTTTGAAAAATCCTTATCGAAGGCGTAAAATTAATACGAAAGAGATGCCACATAGCTTGATATAGTATGTGAGTGACTTAGAAAAATTCAAAAAGGATGAATAAAGGATAAAATAAAATATCAAGGCATTTTTTTCCGGATAGGGGACCTCGACACAAACGCCGCACAGTTTGTACGCCTAAATAAGTCAAATCATCTTGTGTTCCAATAAATTAAAAAAAAGAAATAATCCCAGTTTTGACAGTTAGAGTTAAATAATAAAATAATTCGAATGACTTCACTCTACAAGAGCCAGCCAACGAATGAGCTGCTAAAACCAGTTAAAAAAATCAAAGCCAAATAAGTGTCCTAGACCCCTTTGGAGCCACCACATGTTCGAATTTTGAGTGAGCAATCCAAAATCAGGATAAACTTTTATTTTTACTTTTTAAAATAAAAATAAAATATAAAATAAATCGATATACTTATTTTTATTATATATAAGGTTGTCAAAAAAGTCTTGCGGTATTTTTATTGAATTTTCAATTGTTCATAAAATTGGTTATAATAATGCGATTTAAGTCAAATATGCGCCGTTTTGTTCGATGACGAGTTCCCAACGAGATGCCAACTTCATAATGCCCCTCTTATAGAAGCTCGCTTCCCTATTGGCAAAAAACTCGGAGAGCCAATTTTCACAGGACTCTCTTGTGGCCAACTTCCGACTACCAAGCTCGTTCGCCATGGACAGAAATAGGTGGTAATCACTTGGTGCGAGATCCGAACTATACGGTGGATGCAAAAGAACCTCCCATCCGAGCTCCCGGAGCTTCTGGCGCGTCACCAAAGATGTGTGTGGCCTGGCGTTGTCCTGATGGAAGACAATTCGGCCTCTGTTGATCAAAGATGGCCTCTTTTGCATGAGTGCTGCATTCAAGCGGTCCAGTTGTTGGCAGTACAGGTCCGAATTGAGCGTTTGGCCATAGGGGAGCAGCTCATAGTGGATGATTCCCTGCCAATCCCACCAAACACACAGAAGAACCTTCCTGGCCGTCAATCCAGGCTTGGCCACCGTCTGGGCAGCTTCACCGCTTTTCGACCACGACCGTTTGCGCTTCACGTTGTCGTAAGTGACCCACTTTTCATCGCCAGTCACCATCCGCTTCAAAAACGGGTCGATTTTGTTGCGATTCAGAAGCGATTCGCATGCATCCATACGGGCAAAAATGTTTTTTTTGCGTCAAGTCGTGTGGCACCCATACATCGAGCTTCTTTTTGAATCCAAGCTTCTTCAAATGGTTTATAACGGTTTGATGACTCATGCCCAGCTCTTGGCCGATGCTACGGCTGCTACTATGCCGGTCTCTTTCGATCAATTCAGCGATTTTATCGCAATTTTCGACGACAGGCCTTCCGGACCGTGGCGCATCTTCGATCACCTCTGCACCAGAACGAAAACGTTGAAACCATCGTTGTGCGGTGGAAATGGAAACTGTATCGGGTCCATAAACTGCACAAATTTTATTGGCAGCATGAGATGCATTTTTGCCTTTATCGTAGTAGTACTGTAAAATATGCCGTATTTTCTCTTTATTTTGCTCCATGTTTGCGACGCTATAACTCACGAACGACTAAAAACAAACAACAATAAATCAAACACGTGTTAGCGCGTGAAAAGAGCTTTCAAAAAGCTCTAGCGGGAACCGATGCGACGAATACAACTAGAACTACGCGCTTGCAAAGACAAGCCACTTTTGGTTAAAAATTAAAAACCGTCCATCCGATCTTTATCATTTCTTCGACAAATCTCTTTATTTTGCTAATTACTAACTATCTCTACGAATCGCCTATCTTTAAAACTGTAGGAGATATAACGATTTTTCCAAATTGCGGGGGCGGGAATGAACGTGGCCAAAATTTGAAACAAACTATCTGCGTGCAGATAAAAGAAGCATTTGTCCCATAATTTCAAACTCTATCTCTTACCATCTCTGAGATCTAGGTGTTCTAGAACGACGGGCAGACGGACAAGTCTATATCGACTCGGCTGTTGATGCTGATCAAGAAATATATACTTTAAGGGTCGGAAATTTTTCCTTTGCGTTACCAAGAGCACGTTTGACTACGCAAATTGCCATTACAAAATGGGTTACTCCTGCGTTACTTTGCCTTCAGTATGAAGGAAATACTACCATACAATCTGCATTACTTTGCCAAATGCAAGGCCGCTTTGTAAACGGGGTGCGCACAGCCTGCTCTATTAGTAATAAAGGATGTATGCCAGAGCCGAATTGTCAACGGTTTCCCATTACGAATGCGTACATTATTTTTTAAAATTGTAATGCAGAATGTTCGAAGTCTGTTTGTTTTCGATTACTATCTCTCTAGCGAAAAGCAGCGATTGTAGTGCATTACTTTTTCGACAGGCGTAATGCATGCGTGCATGCATGTACGCCGCTGGGTCTCAACAACAAAACTTTAGCTAGGAAAGAAAGAGAGGAGAGCACGCATATGAATTATTTGTTGCGCTATGAAGGCTTATGGCTCTCGTAAGTCGTATACGCGCCCGCTATTCCTTTGCGGCAAACAGCAAGAAATGGGCATGAGCGCCCCTGTTCTATATGATGGCCCTCAACGCTCCTTAATGTGGTTAATATTTGTCTTTTTCTGGATTTACCAGAACGGTCTTCATCGGTTCTAAAAACAAGAAAGTGGAGTTCTTAAAATTAGAATATCGTTCGCAAAAAATACGTAATAAGCACATTACCCTAGAATGAAAATACAGGATTAAGGTACATTTAGAACGGCCTTTTTCTGAGTGTACTGCTATGCTCTTTGTGGTTTTCGGCCGATCTCTGTTTTACCAATAATTATTACCTTGTACCCAATTTTGGATTTTTTGTGTTTCGTGTCCTTGCCACCATATATAATCCCATTTCGTGTGGTGCGATCAATTGTTTGATCGTGCTCTTTGGTTTTACCCCCGTTAATTCCAGTTGAACCCAGAAGAGCGGCAACAGTGCAAATGGGGGGAGGAAAACGCATGGGAAATGTGTACATACATACATGAAATGAACGCCAGGCAGTAAATTAAGTGCCCGCTGGGAATTTTCTTTATCGAAGTGTGTGTGAGCGCGCTTGTGTGCGTGCATGTCTGTCCATCTGTCTGTGTGTTGTGCTCTGCTCCTCAGCTCGGTTTAATGGTTTGGCTTGGGTGCCCCGACCCTTTCCGCCCCGCTCGCTTACCCTTTCATTACGGGCTCATCTTGGTCTTGGGCTATTGTTAAACTCTCAGGGTTTCGGCAACAACTTTTAAGTTTTGTGCCATACAAATTCATTTCGGCGCGGCTTAAATTCGTTTTTTTTCCTCTTCTTCCCGAAACACTTTGCGTTGTTGCATTGTTATGTTAATTTTGATTATACGCAATCCCATTGTTGTTGTTGTCGACAGGCAGGCCGGCAGGCACGAGCTCTCGGCTTTTCATATTGTATCTGGCTGCTCACTAATTTGTGCGCGTGCCGACGACGCCATGTCCACACAGCATCCATATCCATCAGGGTGCGCTTCTCTCCCCCTTTTCGGCACTGCCGCACAAAATCATATTTAAATAGTGTGTGTGAGTGTGTGTGTGTGTGAGGAATATGTTTTCCCTCCCAGAAAATTTTCGCCTTTGTTTTGGCAAAGCAACATTGCGTCGCGCCGCGTCGCCTGTCTGCTCTCAGGGCGTCATGTTCCATCATGTCCACGTGCCGGGCATCAGTTTCAAGTTTCTCGCCCCCACCAAAAAAATTGACTGCTGAAGGGGTTCCCTGGGCTTTTGGCCTCTGTGAAATTAAAAGTGTTGCGTTTAAGTGTTTTGTTGTGTTTTGTTGTAGCCGCAAGCTTTAACTAATGTATCGAGACAGAAAGGTATACAAACTTTGTTTACGGTCGAAGGATGTCTAGAAATATTGTAATCGTGGGCGAGTGAGTAGTGCGGTTGACTTTCAATTAGGCAATCAATGTAAGGAAATTGTGTCCGCAGGGGAGACCAATTATGATAGAAATTGGTTATCGTCTTATACATTTGGTAATTTTTGCTTCCCATTTCACATACATAGTTAAAAATGTTCTTGTATTAGTGTATTTCAGTTTATTTTACTGCGAGAGCAGAATTCCCAAGTTAACAAACACTCTCTGAGAGTCGCCTGCAAAATGAGTCAATCATAATCCCCACTAGAGATGGTATTCCCGCGGGACCAGAAAAAAGTGCGGGATCGAGCGGGACGGGATTGAATTGGAAATTATTGGTCGGGATCGGAACGAATTTTTCCCGCGCCCCCGAGCCCAGAACACATAAAAAAACAGAAAACCTAATGCATTTGAAATAAATTTTAATCGTTCTGGACTTTGTAGGAATTTTCTTCTTAAATCGAGCTGAATTTGATCTCATCCTGGGCGGAGAGAGCCAGCCAAATTGGAGATATAGATGGATCGAGAAATTCGGGATCTAAAGTTTATTTTAACATCAAGAAATTTGTTTTTCGATCAATACTTTTCAGTTTTTAGCACACTCCTGACATCGAACTTTCATTTTCTTTGTATGAAATTCTGATTTTGTTTCCTTAAATCCACTTCGGACTGAATTGTTTACAATCTGAGCCGAACGCTGTTTTATAGAAACAAGTTTCCAGTACCGCCGATTAAGACAAATCATTAATTTCCGAAGATCTGAAATTCGCATTGGAAAGTGGAGTATTTTTATACTCTGTACCAAGGCATACTAAACAAGGTAGGCTCACTCACTCTCTCTCTCTCTCTTGACAACTTGAAAAATTTCAGTCAGTAAGCAACTGTTGTAAGCAAAGCATCTCCGCGGACGATTTTTTTTTGTTTTTTTCTCTAAAACATATGATAGTTGCTCTGAGTGGCAAATGCTAGGCAAAATTCGTTTGTTTTTGTTTGAGCTAACAGACAGCTGAAAGATTTTGGCTAACAAATAAAATGAAATAATTCAAAACAAATTATAATATTTTAATGTATAATAAAATAAAATTTTACAATATATGAATCAAAGTACTATATTAATATTTTTAACAATTTTTTTTGTCCAATTAGCCTTTGCTTTTGTTTTTGAAGTTTTAGTTTTTTATTTAAATTTCTCGACGAAATTTATTCATTTAAAAAAAAAAAAAATCTTTCTTTAGATCGAGTTCAATGTTTTCAGCACTTCTTATAATTTGGGCCAGCAAAAATGGTTTTGAGCATATATTTTTGCCATTGAACTTGCTAAATACTGATTCAAGCCTTTTTATTTTGGCCACGAATTTCGTGGATGGCTTCTTCAGCCCTCCTGCTGATACCATATCAACATAAGTGAATGTGGCATTTTCTATGTCGGCGCAGTCCAAAGACAATCTTCTAATTAGATAGCCTGAGATGTACTCTATAGAGTCATCGCTATCTATTTCGGCTTCTTCTTCTCCAGCCTGCTCTGCAATGGGATTTTCCGAAATCAGTGCACTAAGGGAAAATCATAGGTAGGGAGGGTGAAGAGCGCGGCTTCAAGGACAATATGAAGCGTAAACCTGGTGTAATAGTGTTTGTCTCTGTCCTTTTACATTACTTTCTGGTAGCTTCTTCAATTTTAGAGCATCGGGGACTTTTATTATTTAATTAGTAGTGCGAGTTTTGTGAAGATAATATCAAACGAACCCCCCTTGGACTGATTTTGCTAGCCGATTGCTAAAGTCCCTAACCGATATTGTCTGCATAAGTACCCTCTCGCACCCGCCAGCTGCTGCAATTGTCAAGATTAACCTTTCATTAAAACGCGGCAGCTACCACCTTAGGCCATCCGGGACTTGAAGTATATCTTGACATTAAAACAGCTGACCCAGTCGCGTGGGCCAGTTCATTATGGAGTTGGCTTTAGATAAGTTTACTGCATACGGGGCAAGGCTACCGTGATTGGCTACCTGATTCTGTGTGTCTTTTATATAGAAAAGGGTAGGGTAGAACAACAAGGTTGGAATGCTGGACTTAGATACTTTTGTATTTAGGCTGGGCATTCCAAACGATACATAGTTTGTTACAAGAGCTGGTAATTGATGAAAAAAAAGAAAACAATGGAAAAAATCGTGCGCTACACAACCTCTCTCGACGACGTTTGCTTTCATACTGTCAAAATTAATAAATAAAATTAAAAAGGCCCCTCGACAGAGAGCACCTGTGGTGAGTACGTCACCTTATAGTAAATTCACCTT